>JAQJVL010003622.1:0-57691 GCA_035578905.1 Stictocephala bisonia | reverse complement strand
TTTAAATTTTTATACTAATATCAACGATACACATACTGTGGTGATGAGCCACTCACTACCCATACACATACAGTGGAGACGACCTAACTGCCCATCCATACACATACTGTGGTGATGACCCACTCACTACCCATACACATACAGTGGTGACGACCTAACTGCCCATCCATACACATACTGTGGTGATGACCTAACTGCCCATCCATACACATACTGTGGTGATGACCTAACTGACCACCCATACACATACTTTGGTGATGACCCACTCACTACTAATACACATACAGTGGTGATGAACCACCCGCCCACCCATACAAATACAGTGGTGATGAACCACCCACCTACCCATATAAATACAGTGGTGATGAACCACCCACCCACCCATACATATACAGTGGTGATGAACTACCCGCCCACCCATACACATACAGTGGTGATAATCCACCCATCCACCTATACCATTATGGAAATACCCGTCCAAAATATTTATTTCTTATCATTATAGAATATAATAAACTGGTGTTTTAAATGAATACATGTAAAAAGGAATGCTGGAATGTTTTAGTAAGTACTTTAGTACTTTTAATTTGAAATCAAACTTTTTTTATTAATTACAATTCATTAAGTACATTAAGTAAGTATTGATATAATAGATGTAGTAAAACCTAATATTCTTCCTATTTCAATCATTAATTTGTGTCTTTATTTTACATCAATACCACAATTTATATATTTTATGTCTATTACAAAATGAAATACTACTCACATGTGTAGAGTGGTTTTCTTAGGAACAACATATACTTGTATAACCAACCTAAATATTACAAGAAATTGCCATGGATTCCGTTGGCTCATTAGGCTCAACAGACTCAGCTTGAAATCCAAATGCTTAGATTTATTTAACACAATGGCTGTGATGCCTGAAATGAAGTTTTAAATGTTTGAATATATAACACATATTTTCCCCTTGACAGTAACTATCTTAGTTATAGACAGACTATATTATGATAACATTGTTTTGGAAGCTGCACAATTGTCCAGTCTAAATATAAAACAACTGGGCGTTTCGTTGTATCTTTACTTTACTAAATGTGCATACCTCGATAATGAAATATCTGTGTGTTTTACATAATTTGTCATCTTATGCTTATATCTTTCAATACGGTTGCTCTTGTAGTATTGAATTATTAGCAAAGGGATTAAATGGAAATATTATAAATAAAAAAATTAACTTTTTTATATGATCCTCCTATTACATCATTTCAAAATCTTATTAAATTTTCTTTTTATTGAGATCATTAACTAAAACATACAATTTTTGAATTTAGTATTGAGTAAATACATATGTATTTTAAGTTAGATTTGACGAAAGAAACTTGTTCAATTCTAACATTAGTTTGCATTTTCCAGTTGTTACAGCAGGGTTTTTAAATTTCCTCCCACTGTTCAGCCCAAAGGTGCCATTATATGTCAACTACGGTCACTTAGGCGGAATCATCGCCCACGAGCTCACTCACGCCTTGGACGTACAGGCAAGATAGTATATGTATTTTTTAATAACATTTTAATGATTGTGTTTTAGATCCTTTTTCCATGTGTGTGAGTAAAACATTTATTAGGGCTCTTAGAAAATTTCTTGAACAAGGAGTTCAAAGTTATGAAATAAATGTATGAATATAAACACTACACTTATGTTTATTGAATGGTTATTCAATTAAAAAGCTCTTCAAGTAAGAATGGTTCGAAACACTCGTTTTGTATCGATGTTCCACTCGAATTGTATCGAATTCTACTACATACTAAACGTTCGGAGCTCCGCCTCACTGAAATATAAACCCTTATGTATAATACGTGTTTTGCCAACGCAAATCCTCTCTCCTTATTTGTTGACCAATTTAAACGGTTGAGGTGTAAAAGAATTTTCGTCTTTTCTTAGTTGTGCAATAAGGTTTTAATTCTTCAATATTTTTACTCTAAGGGGTATGGAAAGTCCTCAAAGTTCGTTTTACGGCCATAAGATTAAAATGGAGAGAGATTTTAGTGATTGTAAAGGAACAGCTGTTCAAATGTAAATCATGATTTCCAAAAGGTTTTAACAGCTGTTGGAATGTAAACAATAGTGTTTGTAATATTGTGGAGGTTAGATATTTCATAGTGATAAACTAGGGAAGATTGTAAGCATGGTTTTATTCACATTCGATTATAAGGCTCCTACTGGACTTGAATGTTTCAATGGTACCGGTAATCAATTTTAGTTATTTAATTAATCTTCGGCTGTTAAACAAAATCAAATTAAATGAACACGTTCCAAATAAGCTAAGTAATATCATGGGACGTTAATACTAACAAATGGGTGTAAGTACCGTGAGTGAGATACAGTAAATAAATGTAATATTCTTACGTGCTACAGTTTATAATTTGTACTCAAAATTCACAGACCAAAGGCAGAGGTGTAAGGAGCGCAGCGGGTGATGGGATTGGCACGCAACGCGTGCAAGGGTATCCCACAGTATTCAAATTTTTCTTGAGGTATTGGCTTAGTTCATAGTAAGTAAGCAGTGCAGAACTGTCATTAGAGCCACTTTCTAATGTTCATTTAGTTACAAGCTTTAAACAGTATATTAATAATATAACAATTATTCTAAATATGAGTCTGTTATGATTATTAAGGTGTGAGCACCGTTAGGATCAACTTTCCGACTCTAAGAACAACAGTTTTGAAAACCAATTGTTATTTTCCAAGTTCAGCTTGATGATTAGTAGTACTATGTAGGTATGTTTCAAATAGTTATAATAATTAAATGATAACTGTTGAGATATGCATTTAATGGGTTTGAGTGAAATAATTATCCACAAGCCACAGTGACCAACAACTATCAGCTTGATAATAAACTAACTCCATTGGATTATGGTTGAAATTATAAAAGCCTTCCCTGGGAACAAATAAAACTTCCTAAAGTTTGTTGACAATTGAACAAAGACACACGCGCGCGTGCACACTCACTCACGTAACACACATAACTCTTGATAATAAACATACCTACCTAATAAACATGAGGGAGCCTTAAGGTTCTGATGCATATTTTCATTTTTATTTTTTTTATTAATTTTTTTTTTTTTTTTAAGGATAATTTTATAAAGACATATTTCTTAAATATTTCCTTTACTTTCTTCAAATAAGCAAACAAAATACCTATTTCATATTTCTCATGAATATCCTTGGCTAATTTAGTAAGTTCAGAATTTATATTCAATAAGTCGTTTAAATTTCAAGATCCTCCTTACGCTTCCTTGTTAAATATTATCTTCGCTTAGCATCTACAAGGGAGCAGCCTCTCAAAAAGAGTTTTAATATACTATGTATGCAATTTTAAAACTGTAATACTTGCATAACATCAACTAAAACTGACAACACTGGTGGAAGCGTCAGCTATACGTGAAATGTGTCCACAGCTAATGTTTTATGTAAATAACGAAAGTGGTTTACATTATTATCAGTTTGTTTGTAATATTAATAGAAATACATTTTTTGTTTTTCTTCAGAGTTTTTTTTATTTAAGAAAATAATTGTACGACTCTGATACTCAACTTTTATTGGATAATTAACTAATTATATTTTTTTAAACCATTTTAAAGAACTACAAAATGTTCTTCTTCTATATACAGGGTGAAAAAATCGTCATTTGTCCAATTGTATTTGTGCCAAACCGATTCAGATAAAAGTCCCACATTCATGTTGGATGAGACTGAGATTGAAGAAGTCTACTCGACTAAATTCCTTGGAATACACCTGGATCGAGGGTTGACACGGGGTTTTCACGTATACAGTGTGTGTTCAAAACCAACCTCAGGCATCTATGTCTTGAGACAACTATCGGAATACTGCCCGACTCAGGTACTGATTACGGCTTATTACGGAGTAATTTACCCATACCTCTCATATGGATTGACCTTGTGAGGAGGATGCAAAAACACATACTTTTCTAGAATTTTCATTCTTCATAAAATGGTAGTCCAAACCATCGCAAAATTGCACATGAGAGTCGTGCAAACCAGCTTTCAAAAGCTTGAAACTGTTGATATTACCCTGTCTCTACATCTTGAATACGTGCATATTTTTCAAATCAAATTGCAATCTCATAAGAGGTAGTGACATACACTCTTATGCAACTAGAGGTAGGGACAACTACCGAACTGGTAAACACAGAATGGTAGTTCATGAGCGTTTGCCTTCACAGGCAGGAGCCCAATTTGTCAACAGTCTGCCAAATTCGGCCAAAAGTGTCCCAATGCTCAAGACATTCGAAACGCGTCTGAAGCAAGTTCTGATTGCAGAGGCATTTTATAGTACAGACGCGTTTATAGCACACAACTGGGAGGCCCTATGAACAAACAGACGAGAGCTGTAATTGGATAGAATTCGAATGGATGACTCTGAATGCAAAATTGTATGTTTGAAAGTGACTTTGATAGAATGAATGGATAGAACATTTTGGACTATTTAATTTACTATGACTATTGCAATACAATTTACTTTGTCTGACGCAATAATAAAGGTTAGCATTATTATTATTATAAAGTACTAGGACAAATTTATAACATTTCAACGAAAATAAATATTACAACCAAATTTGGCATACTATTACTGGTAATAGTAAGCTACTTTTCTGTGTACATGATGATTGGGTATCATCTTTTGGGGACGGCCCGTTAGGAGTAAGAAAAAAATCCTTAGGCAGCCTTCGTTCATTTGTACATAATTTTAAAGATCTAGTTAAACTGAAAACAATGCCGCAATCCAGACTTAAAAAGGTTGATCCAATCGGAAGTAATTTCTGTTCAAAGTTTTTAAAATGTTTAATACTTACGAATAACGGAAGGTTACAGCTTTAAGAGAATACTTACTGAACTCATTTAAAAGTTGGTGTTCAAAATGTTCCTCGTTGGCCGTCTGGTAATGTGCTAACCGGTTAAAAAAGCTGGCTACTGATTTGTTATATATTCTCGTGGAATAGCTTGAGCTTGTGCTTTTCTGTGTCTAAGATCAATCAGATTTGTAGGCTGAGTTTCATAACCTTCCTCTTTGAGGTAGCTCCATAAAAAGAAGTCCAGTGGAGTTAGGTCAGGGGAACGAGCTGCCATTCAATCACTCCTCGTCTTCCAATCCACCGGTGACTTGAACACCATGTTGTAAAAAACATGTTTGGAAGTCAGCGCCAAAACTAACTTATAGGACAGGAATTACCACATTTTTGGAGCATATCTTGATACTTGTTGGCATTTAAATTTCCCTTCAAGTATTCCCCAGAAAGTATTCCCTTTAATATTCTGTTATTCGTAAGTTAACACTTTGTTTAACTTTAATGCCTATGTTAACTTTAAAAACAACATTTTTTAAACTTAGAGCAGCTATTACTTCCGAATGGATTAACCTTTTGAAGTCTAGTTTACGCCATTGTTTTTAGTTAACTAGACCTTTAAAATGATGTACAAGTCAACATAGGCTGCCTTTAAAGATTTTTCTTCTTATTCCTGAATAAGAAGAAAATCCCACAAAGATGATTAACTGATCATCATGTATACAGAAAAGTAGCTTACTATCACCAATAACGATATGCCAAATTTGGTTGTGATATCTCTTGGCGTTTAAAGGTTTAAAAGTCGTCCTAAGACTTAACTGTCACCCCGTATACAAATTTAATTAAGGTGAAAAATAATATATAGACTATGGCTGTTCTGATGGTAAAATCTTTTGAAGGTACTATTTTCAACATCCCCATCCCAGGGCGTGTGGAAGGCGCCCTTTTCCACACGTCCTGCTTTGGCCATGATGTATGAGTGAGGATACGGCATGACTAAACGGGCGTAATGTCTTGTGATATTGTACATTTTTTATAGTTTCTTTTAAGTAGTTGTCACCAAAAATCTACAACTTAAGACTAAGATAGAAAACAACAATAAAACTTAGACATTTTTTATTTAAAAATCATCCATGAAAACGTATAACTTAATAGAAAATAGCAATCCCTTATCGTTAAAAAATTACTTTAAAAAACAATATAACACCATGCTAAAAAAGACATAATAAATTAAAAATTATATACAAATGTTGTAGACTGCCACTTTTGAAAACAGCACAAAAGACAACTGGGGAGATGAAGGTACCAAGGAAATGTACGAAGAAAAGAAACAATGTATTATAGACCAATATTCATCCTTCAACGATTCCAAAAACACCGGAAAAACTGTAAGCAATATTATGTTCATTGATTACAAAGTATATACAGTCTAAAATAAGACCCTTTTTCCTTAAACATAGTATTTGTTACCTAAATACAGTACATTCTTTAATTAACTATACATTATAGAAATAACTTCAACTGCTAGATATAAAATTATTCCATTGTTCTGAAGAAAAATATATTAATAGAACAAGTGTATAACTCTAAACTATTAATAAGGTTCGACTACTTTAGTACAATTCAAATAAATCAATTTCTAGTTCAATTTGATGGTTTCCCAAACGCCTGATGCGAAGGTGCTTCTGAAGTATCATATAACGAGTAACACACGTATCTGAGTGTGATAATTTTTTTCTTATTATTTCATATGCATAATGTTATCTTTTTACAGTATGCATATGAAATGTTTTAAACAATATACAAATGTTTACATATTGCATTTACTGCATCAATTAGATTTCTATTTAGTAAACATGAAATTGTTTTGTGTATGACTGGATATTGGACAATGATAAGAAGTAGGTACATGAGAAATGTTTGCATATTTAAAAACCCGTAATAATCTAAATAAAATAGAACGTGCTGTTTTACTCACTGAAGTAAATTCATTTATTTGGTTTTAGCTTAACAGCAACCAGACTGACAGGGAAGACATAGCAGACAATGGTGGCTTAAAGCTGGCATTCCGTGCGTACAAGAGGATGGCTGCTCAGCTTACAACACCAGAGCCCAAATTGCCAAACTTACAGCAGTACTCGAATGAACAGATGTTCCTGATCAGTCTTACCAATGCTTACTGTGAAATTCCCAATAAGGACAGATTATTGGCCCAGTTAAAATATGACTCACATTCTCCATTTGAGTTTAGAGTAAAGGGGATGATGATGAATTTACCAGACTTCAGCAAGCTGTTTGGATGTAAAATTGGTGATCCAATGAATCCAAAGGAAAAGTGTGAAGTTTGGTACTTAGTTTCTAAATAAAAAGTGAAGTGTGAGTGAATCCAACCCACTAAGTTACGAGTAATATAAATATATTATTTTATTTTAAACATAAATTGTAATGTTACATTGTATTATTTGTTCATATTTATTTCGAAAGTGTATTTAAAAATATTAATGAAATACATAAATCAAATCGGATATTTTTATATATTTTTTAACATCTCAAACTAATTAAAAAACGTATAGAATATTTTGAAGTATTCCAGTAGATCTTCTGACTATATTGTGTCTCTTCTGGTAGGCAAGTAGATAATCAGAATTAAAAATATTTAATCTTGAAAATCTTGTAAGATTATTGTATTAAAAATATTTTCAATCTTATACTTACATTTGAATTTTAAATGTATAGACCATTAGTTTATAATAAAACACTGAATACTTTGAATATTACAACTTCCAAGGTTTACATTGTAGAAAACATAATAAATTTTGTTATAATTTATAGTATTGTTATGATGTTAGAGTATTGTTAATGAAGAATAAAATCTAAATTAATTAGAATAATGTAAACTATAATGATTGTGAAACATGATTTTGCATATTGTCATTGTAATATCATGAACAATTATATATTTTTATCAAATTTAAACATTCCTTTATATGTTTATTAAAATTATATGTTTATTAAAAAATCCAGTTAAAATGTATATTAAAATTCAATTACAGCAATGTCACAGACAAAATACTGTCTTAAAAAATGTACAAATCAATACTTTTCGTAGAATATTATACCTTATATCGACAGAGGTAATGGAGTCAGAACGAAAGAAATTGTGTAGCCAAGGGCCTTCTTTTGTGACCAAAAGTTCATAATTGAAAAAAAGATTAAAAATTTTCAGGTTGTTTATAATTTAATAAAATTCATAAGAGTACAATTAAGTATAAACATTAATTATTGTACGTTGTTTTCTGGAAACATTATTTCTTTGGTTATTATTAAATAACATATTTTATTATACTGTAATTTCTCATTACGAGATATTGGATTGATTTTAGTCGATTTAGAACATTTCAAAAATCTAAATTAATTTTAAAAATGATTCTAATGATGCTGAAAATATTAAGACACAAATATCAACAGACATTTTTGATTTTTGAGGAGAATATAGTTAATTAAGAATTTACTTGTAAAAGATTTATAACTTTGAGATGATACAAAGTCAATGATAAACAACTTTTAAAAAGTTTTTATAACACCCTTCTTGGTTAATATCTATGATACAAAAGCTACCCTCCCTACAAATTTCATCTAAATCTGTTGTCCAGTTTTCGGAAATGTCATGATGAATGAGTAAATAGTTTTTGAAGATTCAAAATATGAATAACAACAATATTATTACCTAACCTTCTTCATAACAATATTTTTTTGTTTCATATCAATTTAACCCTGTTATGTACTGTGTGAACAACACATATTTTAAGTGAAGGGAATAGTGATTACTTTGAATCATTATTATGTATTATTTAACCATACGGCTAGTTAAGTTTGTATTCACTTAAATGCAATAAATTCAACTTAAAATTATATTACGGTATGTTTGATTATTAGTTTTATCGAAATTATTATCTGAATATATTTGCTGTGCTTGAGTTATTTGCATTATTACATTGTTGTTAAATTAAATGCTGTACACTTATGTAGGTGAACAGGTCTCGAATATAGTTCCATGACTATATATTACGATGTTTTCTGGTTATTGTTGTTTCTTAATGGCTTTACTTGGGGATTTAATAACCCGTTAGATTGAAATGATGCTGCTTCAGAAGTCATGCTTCATTAATTATTAATTTACATTTCAAATGTAATAGGTAATGAAAATATACAAGATATTGTAATTATGGTTTATAAATGATAAGATTTGTTCAGTTTTTACTAAGGGACTAATATCAGATCATTTCGATATCCTATCCCAATAACTGGATAGGGCTCAATTGCCAATTACAAAACCCATTTGGATATGTGTAACTGTTTAACGAGTTTCTTAAACTAGTAGTAATAGTGATTTACGTAAAAATGCTATCTTTATTAATCAAAAGAATATAAACGGAATAAATATTATTAAAAACGTTGATGCTAAGATATCATATATTCATAAGAAATATAACAAAATCTTATCCTTGACATTTTAATATTAACAGTTAGTTTTAATTTAGTAAATTTGGCACTGCAAAATATTAAAATGTTATTATTGCACAATATAATTTCAGTAGATAGTCCATAAATTGTAGGAAAATGTTACAATCATAAATGATCATAGTTTAAAATGGTAAATAAATAATTCAAACTCTTTATTTTTAATAATTATAACAAAATACGTGGCTTAACCTGTTATAACCTTAATATTGTGTAATATTTATAGTGAGTTAATGTAAATTTGTTCCTCTCTGATGATTGTCTTTATTAAACTTTGTTGGACCTGCTATTTCTTGGTAGTATCCTGAACGGATATAAATTATTTTTTTTATTTATAATTTCAATCGATTGTCCCCATGGTAATATATTTAGTGTATCCATTCAAAAACTTAAAACCATACAAAAGTCACTAAAACCCATGCCCATACTATGATATAACCCTCATAACTACTACAACATGTATGATGACGGCCTTCTACCATGTACGCCTAGTCTCTCCATAACCTTTCCAACCAAACAATGAGACTCTTTCACCCGTGCACTTATGAAGATAGACCTCAACCCTCTACAAAATAGTTTAAGTATGAATCTTCCTGTCACCATCAACTAGTTCATACAAAAACTTATAATTACGTGAACCATTTTATGAATTGATTAAGATGAAACTGTCCACCTATAAAATTTTAAAATGAAAGGCAGATAATGTTGCTGTCAGAAATTACTGTCTGCAAATAGACCGAAATGGTAAACTTTATTGTACATAAGACCCAGTAGTATTTCTTTAGAACTTGTTGTGCTAAAATTTTATTATTGTACTGTAACAAATCAAGGTATACACTCATATTTCTCAGATTTGGTTATCATATATTATAATAAACATTTAGACCTCGTTAAATTGTGCCTACGTCCTAACGTAATTATGATCAAACTTTCATCGTTGGTTCAGATTTCCTTTATTTATCTATACTATGATCAGATATAACAAGTGACCTTGTTAAAATTGTGACGACCTTTTAGTGGTCATTACACCTCCGTGTTTGTACTGAGACTAAACCTACCAAGACGCTCAACATATTTCAGGAATACTATTTTAAACAAAGTAATGCATAAGTAATAATCATAATCTAAATTTAAATTCATAGCGAAAAAGGCAGCGATGTAATTTTGAAAAAATGTTTCTTCCTATCTTAGAGGATGCAATCAGATGGTGGAAATTCCTGGTTAAACTCTGGATTCCTATCATAAGGATATTCAGCCAGACTTGTGCTATTCGGTTCTAGACTTGTGCTACATGTTCAGATATAGAGTTTAGTTGAAAATTTTACATTCACAAACAACAATTTGTGTAATGGTGTTTGCGGACGTGTGAAATGGTATATAAAAGATTAATATATTTATTTTTTTAATCTTTTCTTGGTACAGACATTGTAATAGTGTGTTTGATTCAATAAATTAGCAATGGTTTAAAATGATACATGACCTAATAGCTTGGATTATTTGCACCAATACAGGTCAGCTACTGATATGGAAGTGATTGGTGTCTCTCAAGCGTCTATTGTGGGTATATTTCTTTTCCTGGTTGTTATTAATGATTTGCTCACCTAAGTAATTGAGGTAGGAGTTTGACTAATTAATGGTGACACGTCCAATGCCATTTTGGTTAAGATCTTGCAAATATTAAGAATTGCTAAAGATAACAGTATCTTTCTGTGGTTTTAGGAATTAGTCTATTGGTAAATGTCGACAAGACTCAATCGTCAAACTGTCTAATTGTGGTTCCGGAGCGAATAATAATGTTGATACAGAAATTAAAATACTTCTCGGTGATACCATCGTCTATGAAAATAATTTTCCACTCTCACATAAGTTATATAAAAAAAGGCAAGTTGTGGTATATTTACTCTCAGGATTATAACTTCTTTCAGACTAATAAAGGTTTTTTTTCATAATCAGCCCATTAAGGAGCTTGTTTCACTTTGAACAATTTTAGTCCCAAACTAAAACAAAAAACACAAGAAAGTCACACAGTTTCAACCTCTAAAAAAGGGTAACTTACAATTGTTATTATAAACACACTGATTTTTATAATTCTGTTTTCCATTTCGGTAAAATTTTAATATGTCCAGTCAATTACATCTTGGTATCATAAAGTTAAAAAATTATTCAATAAATAATTTTAATCCAAATCTCAGGCATCTTCATATTGTATATATTTTTATAAATACTGAATGTTTTCTAAAACCTATAATTTTTATTCTGGAATAATTTTATTTAACTAATATCCTCCATACTTCAAGAGAAAGTCTGGCCCCAAAAATTAAAACAAGCACCTAAACGAGTTCTCCTCAAGAAGGCATCGTAAAAGAAGACGGTTTTACCACTGAAAGATTCATTACTTTGGGTACAACTGATGTAAAAATTATCAAGAATGTGATATTATCTAATATTTACATTACATTATTTATATATTTTTAAAATCTTTTCTTGGTACAGACATTGTAGTAATGTGTTTGATTCAATAAATTAGCAAAGGTTTAAAATGATACATGACAAAAAGTTTAATAATACTTTTTTTGAAGTTAAAAAAAACTGCTCTCAAACGTCACCCGAATATTACTTATTTGACCACAAATGTACCCGTTATTAAAAACGTGATGCTTGTGTTACGGGACGATATTGTAGCCTGAGGACAGGGGTGGGAACGTCCATTACTAAAGAAACCAAAGAGATCTGTAAAATATAATTTCAAATGTACCTAACTACATCTGTATTAGTTAAAATCCATTGATTTTTTGGTTATTTTTGTAACTGCTTTTAATTTCTTGAAAAGTTAAGAATTGATCCATAAAAATATATTACAATTTTCTTCTTATTTCATTCAATTGCTAAATATATTTTTTTTAACTCCCAATCAAAATAACGTTAAACTACTTATATATTCCTTACGAACTCTTTATTTTTCAAAATTTTTATTCTTACAAAATGTCACTATGTCCATAAATAAACTAATTACACGTAACAGAAAGTGTTAACTATGCATGCAACTTAGTTAGTTGCACAGGTCCTAACTAACCTTAGTGCATGCAACACATATCACAGGTCGTCCCACTCATCATACACTCAAGTAAACATTCATAGTGACCTTAAATACACACAAGCTATGTCGGTGTCTCATACCTGAATACCTTTATAGTTATACAAAGTTCATACTATCTACTTACGTAGTAGTTGTATAACTCACAGGGGGTCGTTTGCAAGATGTCATGAATAATATATATATTGGATATGAAGTCTAATACACTAACATGAAATATCACGTAATGTAATATGTTACAGGGAACCAGGACGTATTTTCAATATACATTACCTGAATAATACAGCACAATGTATAAAACATAACACTGTATCCTCTTTACATAACACTGAATAAAACCACTTTTATCTTTCTAGAACCAACTATTCTTATACACCATATTTTGTATATTTTAATCCATATTCTGTGTAGTCTCTAAGGTGATATTGGACGGTGCATTCAATAATAATCATTGCGTGTGATATAAATAATAATTTTAATGGCATGATACTGCCAAAGTTAATTTATTTTGACAAATATTTTAAGAAGATATTTTATGAATAGCGATCTTTTACTAAAATATAACATTAATAGGTGCATAACTTTTGGAAAAATAATTGGTTACATTTGATATTTTTTACTTTGTATGGTCAGATATAAAAAGTTAAAACAAATGTTTGCATATGTATTTAACATTATTTATTCCAAATAACCCCAAATAAGTATTTTTGGTCCCGAGGAACTGGTTGATCTGTTTGATCAATAGGCATTTAATATATACGTTTTAACAAACTCATTGTCTTAAGAAATATAAAACCTAGAAAGTGTCAAAATATATTTATTTTGTTAATGGCTTAATTACTTTTTACAAAAAAGGTAATAATTTAACTAAAATTTAGTTTATGTTGAAAAGTCATATACCCTATACTGTATGTGCCATTTGTTTATAACTCTGGCAGTAATTTTATATTTTACGATAACTAACAATAAAGAGAAAAATACGCAAAGTAAATGAATAAATCATTTCCAGATCTAAAACATTAAATGTTCATTATGTACGAACATTCCAAACAAGTCACAAATTTAATTAACACACCACATATATATCTGACGTTGCATGTCGTGGTTGTTTTGAACAGAAATATTTGTTTTGTGACTACTGCCTTTTGTTAATTCCAAAAGACATTCATGGTTTATTGAAGGTGCATGTTTTTAAAAACCCAGCTATTTAATATTTTATTTATATCTTAAATAAACATTTAGTTAAATATTAGTATGTAAATACCTGAGATAGATGACTATTACATATCATAATATATTTATTATAATGTTAGTAGCCATTTGTTTGCACTTGAATTAAATTCAATTCATAAAATAGTTATTTCTCAAAGCAACTTTTACAAATCAGGTATATTGGAAAGTTAAAGTTATTTAAACATGTTTTGTAACTTACACAATTGTTATAGAACTAGTTTTTTAGGTAGTTGTTAAAATAAAAGTAAAATGACCGCAATTTTTAAAATATTAAAGATAATTTTAAAATATTTTTATTAAGTATTACCTAACATGAACCTATTTACAATACTTTACCTATTTATTTACCTATTCTAACAATCGTAAAGATAAAAACAAAGATATAAATTGTTTTACGGCAAAAACAAAATGGCGTCTAGCTGCTAAACAAAGCAGAAACTGACATAAATATTGTTCAATTTCTGCTTAGAATCAAACATATAATCTTAAAATGCATTGCCAGCCCAACCTTCCTGTAACACCCTGTATATTAGTGCTCTTCATTAACTCTAACTGGTCAAACTTTTTTTACTAACTTAACTGGTCACATGGGGTCTTTCTGGACCCCAATTACATTTTATTTGGTAAAAGTTATGGAACAATTTTTTAATAAGAAAAATAGTATTTTTTTAATATATGAAGTGTCAGGGTACATTTGACATAAATAATAATAAATTTTAGGCCTCTTCTATCCCCTTATCATAAATAAAAAAATTAATGTAAATTTGTTAATTTACTAAAAGGCACATTTTTTAAAATTTTATTTTGTAATCTAAACAATGTTATATAATTTATGTTTCCATATTTTCTTTAATTTTATAGTGCTATAATACTTCAAAAAATATCAAAACTGACCACTTAAAGAAAATAGTGAATTTGTTGTACATGTTTTAGTACATATTTCTAACCCAAATATATACATTACACAACCTAACTAATACAAATATTCTACTTAATCGTTGTAACAGTCAGTGCATCTAACAGCCATTTCAGAATGAGTTTTGCAAACATTCTAGTTTATTTATAACACTCTTTGATATTTTTGTCTTGTGATCGAGAGAATACAGAGCATCTCTTACGTTTGATCTGGTAAGAGGAACGTAAAAAGTGGGTGGATCTAGTTGAAGGATTAGCTCCACAATCATCTGAACCAAAAAACACTTTATCAGGTTCACTAATAGGTTGTGTGTCAGTAAGAATCTCAAATATAATTTGACATTTTTAGCTATTTGATTGCTTAATATTTATATATATATATAAAGAACTACACTTAGCAATCTTTTCTTGATTTTTTAATGTTTAAAATCGATTTCGGTCTCGAAAGACCATCATCAGTTTAACATAGAATACAAAAATTTGGTATTCTATGTTTATACAAATACAAATATACAAAAGTAGACATAAAAGGACAGTTTTAGGCTCACTTTTACCCAGTAGTAGATCGGTGGGTGAAATAGACCCACTTTTACCTTTGGACCCAAGATGGCGGCGGTCACGTGACTTTTCCAAGATGGCGGCGCCCATTTCCCGCCAAATTTTCTAACCTCACTTTTCCTAACCTCAAATTCCCGCCAAATTTTCTAACCTCACTTTTCCTAACCTCAAATTTCCCGCCAAATTCCCAAATTTCCCACGCTTTTCCCGGAATTCCCCAAAATTCCCAATTTTCCCCCAAATTCCCGATTTTCCCGAAATTACCTTACTTTTTCCCCAATTTTCCCAAATTTCCCTCCAAATTCCCACATCATACTATATGAAATTCACTGTTAACCTTGTTATACTATATAAAATACAGTCTTAACCTAACTTTTTCCATGTTATACTATATAAAATTCACTTTTTTTGTCCAATATGGCATCTTTTTCCATGTTATACTATATAAAATGCACTTTTTTTGTCCAATATGGCATCTTTTTCCATGTTATACTATATAAAATTCACTTTTTTTGTCCAATATGGCATCTTTTTCCATGTTATACTATATAAAATGCACTTTTTATGTCCAATATGACATCTTTTTCCATGTTATACTATATAAAATGCACTTTTTATGTCCAATATGACATCTTTTTCCATGTTATACTATATAAAATTCACTTTTTTGTCCAATATGACATCTTTTTCCATGTTATACTATATAAAATGCACTTTTTTTGTCCAATATGGCATCTTTTTCCATGTTATACTATATAAAATTCACTTTTTTGTCCAATATGGCATCTTTTTCCATGTTATACTATATAAAATGCACTTTTTTTGTCCAATATGGCATCTTTTTCCATGTTATACTATATAAAATTCACTTTTTTTGTCCAATATGGCATCTTTTTCCATGTTATACTATATAAAATGCACTTTTTTTGTCCAATATGACGTCTTTTTCCATGTTATACTATATAAAATGAACTTTTTTGTCCAATATAACGTCTTTCCCTCTTCAAAATTCCCTCCCAAAATTCCTCATCCAATATGGCGACCTTTCCCTTCGGGTACTTCCAGCGACCGTCGGCTACCTTCGTACACGTCGTCTGCTGGTCGGGCGCGCATGCGCCCCTTGTTACTCTACTCTATGTGCTCGATTCGATCGTAGCGCACCTGGTGGCAAAACTTAGCACATCCTTTCGGAAACATGGCGCCTTCGGAAGGGAAGTCCCAGGTGGGAAAATTCCCTCCCTCAAATTCCCTCGGTATACTATACAAAATGCACTCTTCCTATCTCATACTATATAAAATGCAAAAGATGGTGGCCATTTACATATGTACTATATAAAATGCTTTCGTGTACTTCCGACGACTACATTCGTACGCTCTTCACCCCTCGGCTACAGGTCTGGCGCGCATGCGCACCCATATGCTACGCTCTGATTGGATAGTCCCTTCTTCTCATTTTGAAAAACAGTACTACACAGGATGACGTAATCAGATTTTCATGTCTGGACAGGCGCGTGACCCAAATACTACGTTCCGATTGGTTGCCCCCTCCCCCCCTCAATCCCTATATAAACGACCAACACATTCAATCCGTCTCACTTCTGCTCTTGCGCTCGTACTGATCAGACGTGTCTTCACTTTGCTCCTACTCACATAATTCTTGTAATTTTGGACGCCGTTCTCTGTACGGTATTTCAAAGTAATAATCAATATTTACCACCCTTTGTTTTTCTTCCGATTTAATTTTGTTTAAAAGATGGAATCCTTTTCCATATACGACAACCTCGTCACCATTTCCCGCCGGTTTGATACCACAGGAACTGACCTCCTTACCGTTCTAACCGAACATAAAAATAAAATCATGTCCGAAATAAATAACCACCTAAACAGGCTCGGGGGAGTTAAATGGTATGTCGCAGTCCAGATTAAATTTTCCAAAACAATAAACAACGAAGAAATCACAACAACACCCTTCTTTCACGGTAAAACTCGTCCTTTGCTACCTTCCGATTCTCTAGATGTACAATACTCTGAGGCTACAGACAAAATTTTAGAAAGCGTGGCTAAGTGGGTAAGTCAAGGTAGTGGGTGGGTAATAGAAAACGTTTTACACCTAGATCTGTTCATTGTTAAATATCAACCTTTGTACGCCTCTTCCTATATACCTACTCCAAAAAAAATTTCTCACCCCACTAAAGGAATTATAAATATTAAGAACGACGACAATAAATGTTTCCTGTACTCTGTACTTGCCCAATTGTTCCCTGACCTAAATAGACGCGTAAGCTATTTCAAAAAACTTGAAAATAAATTAAACATGTCTGGGATTAGCTATCCTGTCAAAATTACCGATTTAGATAAATTTGAAAAATTGAACCCTGCTATCTCTGTAAATGTATTTGGTTTTGAAAACGATGAAATTTACCCCCTAAGAATAACCAAAGAAAAATTTAGAGCTCACCACATCAACTTGTTACTACTGACTACTGACACTACCTCCCACTACTGTCTGATTACAAACATGTCCCGACTTTTAACCCACTTGACTAAACACGACGGTGTTAGGTTCTACTGTGACTACTGCCTACACAGATTTTCTAACCAAGACTTACTTACTAATCACTTACCTTTGTGTTCACCACACGGTGCACAAAAGACCAGACTTCCTACTGATGACGAAAAATACATGTCCTTTAAAAATTACACACTAACACATAAAGTCCCCTTCACTATTTATTGTGATTTTGAATCTTTTGTTGTACCTATCCCCACTACAATTAACGATCCATCCATGTCACACACTACCAACACTGCCCATCACGTCCCCTCTGGCTTTTGTTACGTAATCATTGACAGTAATGGCAAACCAGTAAAGCAACCTAAAGTCTATAGCGGCCCCAACGTTGTAGATACGTTTCTAAATTGTTTGATTGATGAGTCTAATGAGCTCTTACCAATTATTAAAAAGAATATTCCTATTAATATGTCTCCACAAGACAAAATTGTTTTCAAAAATGCTACCACCTGTCACCTTTGTCAAAAACCTTTAGACGGAGACAAAGTGGCCAACCATAATCACCTAACGGGGCAGTTCTTGGGACCCGCCCACAATTCATGTAACTTAAACTATAAAGTTCCCAATCATATTCCAGTCTTTTTCCATAACCTCAGAGGTTATGACTGTCACCACTTGATCCAAGGGTTAGGTAAATTCAAAAAAGAAAAACTGTCATGTATCGCTACTACTAGCGAACGGTACATTTCAGTCACCCTTGAATCTTTACGATTTTTGGACTCACTCCAATTTCTTAACGCTTCTTTGGACACACTCGTGTCCAACTTAGTTTCTGACGGGGCATCAAAATTCAAAATTTTAGGGCAGTGTATGACCAACACTGAACTACTACTACGGAAAGGTGTATTTCCATACACTTACATGACAGATGAATCTAAATTCAACGATACTGAACTGCCTCCCAAGGAGACGTTCTTCAATGACCTGACCAAAACACATATTTCAGACGAAGACTACACACACGCACAGACTGTGTGGTCAACCTTTAACGTGACCACTTTGAAACAATATCACGACCTTTACTTACTCACAGACGTACTATTACTTGCCGACGTGTTTGAAAACTTTAGGACGACAAGTATGACATACTATGGGATTGACCCCTGTAACGTCTACTCTGCCCCCGGACTAGCATGGAATTCCATGCTAAAAATGACAGACGTACGTCTTGAACTACTCACAGACATTGACCAACACCTATTTGTCGAGTCTGGGATCCGGGGCGGTGTCTCCATGATACCCAACCGGTACGCCCAGGCCAACAACCCTTACCTTCCTGACTTTGACAACAAAAAACCGACTAATTACTTACTTTACCTAGACTGTAATAATTTGTACGGGACAAGTATGTCAGATAGACTCCCAGAGTCTGATTTTAAGTGGATCGACCCACAGGACATTGACATTACAAAAGTACCCGACGACTCCGACACCGGTTACATTTTAGAAGTTGACTTACACTACCCTGACCATTTACACAACCTACATTCTGACTTTCCACTAGCCCCCGAACGAAAAATAGTTACAGACGACATGCTTTCCCCCTACTGTAAGGACCTACTTCATGAACTCGACTATAAACCTCCAAAGACTGAAAAACTACTAACTACACTGTGTGACAAAACCAAGTACGTTGTACACTACAAGACTCTAAAACTTTACTTACAACTTGGACTTGTACTGACCAAAATTCACAGAGCTCTAAGTTTTAAACAGTCTGCCTGGTTAGCCCCATTTATCAATTTTAATACAGAGAAAAGAAAAGAAGCCAAAAATAATTTTGAAAAAGATTTTTTTAAATTAATGAACAACGCTACGTACGGGAAATCATTGGAAAATGTTAGGTCGCGTATTGATTTTAAACTAGTAAATAACGAAAAACAATTGGTCAAATGGACAGCTAGTCCCAGACTTAAAACATTTTTCGCATACAATAAAGATATCGCGGGATTGGCTTTAAAAAAACAAACAATTTTCCTAAACAGACCCATTTATGTTGGATTTACAGTATTGGAAATTTCTAAATCAATAATGTACAACTTTCACTACAACTGGGCAATTGCAAAGTATGGGAAAAACATAAAACTTTGTATGACTGACACAGACTCACTATTCTACAACGTATATACTCCCAACGTTTACACAGATATGAAAAACGAATTACACCTTTTTGACACGTCCGACTATCCACCTAACCACCCATGCTACAGTGTAGAAAACAAAAAAGCATTAGGAAAATTTAAAGACGAACTAAACTCAAATCCGGCTAGGGAAATAATTGGCTTGAGAGCGAAATGCTACTCCGTTCTAAATTCTAATCTAGAGGAAAAGAAGGTAGCCAAAGGCGTCCCCCGAGTCGCAATAAAAAAACAATTAAAACATGAAATGTATAAAGACTGTCTTTTAAATCATTCGTTAAAAACAACATCCACTCTAAACATCCGTAGTGAAAAACATAAAATTTACACACAAAATATTTCAAAATTATCACTTTCCCCTTTTGACGATAAAAGATACATCTTGGATAATGGAATTGATACACTAGCATACGGACACCATTTAATTAGTAAAAAACGAACTTTAGAACACGATCATGATTCCATTAATAAAAAACTAAAACTCACTGGAATGAGATTGTAACACATGGTTACTAACATGTCCGTAGAAACCCAATTTATGACATTGGATGGGCTCAACCCGACCGTAGTGCAATGTAAAAGCCTCGTACTGGGCGGACCTTCTTCTTGATTACGGTAACTCCTACGCCAGGTAAGTAATGTTAAGTTAGTTTTAAGTAAACTCTTTTACCGTCAACCTTTAAAAAACAATCTGTAAAGTAAATTCTGTTATAATATGAACACTTTTGTGAGTTTACATAACTACAATTTATTAACGGATATCTCCAGCTCTGTGTGAATTTCTATAGAATACCGTACCATCGAGGTGAGGGCGGCTCAAATTTAATAAAAAATCGCCCGACTGTTCTCTAAGGCAGCTTTAAAACGTGTAAGACCTGAGGCGGTCCTGCAGCTTGGGGCTGGGCTAATCCCCGTAAGACCTTGAGTCGCAGTCCGGGCCCTCGTAAGGTACGTGTATGATTGAATGTTACACTCTATGGCTGGACAGTATCCGTAGGTCCCATGTGTGAGGGAGAGTAGCCTACAAAAAAGAAAAAAACACAAAAACCTACTGTAAAAAACAGAATCAAAAAATAAAAACAAATTTATAAATAAAAACCCCTTTGTAAGTCTGTACGTCACATTGAAAGGCTTCTCTAAGTAAAGTGATGTCTTTACTTACAGAGGGACCCAAAAAAAATACAAAAAATAAATAAAAAAATTATTAAAAAAACCATAACTAAATAATACTGAGAGGTAGCATTTTGTTGGTTGGCTACCACCGTAGTGAGCGAGGTTGGGGCTCATTACACTAAAATACCCGTGGGGGATACCAGTCCTCTATCGGGCGCGTCCCATGGGAATTGGGCAATGCCCTTCAGTTTTGCCTTCAGCTTACTTGAGGGTAGTGAGGAATTAAATACTCACCGTGAAAAAAAACTGGTTAAATCAAAAACATTAATAAAATCTGCGAGAAAGATCATGGTATAGTACAGAATCAGGAAGTGATCTTAGTAACATATGGTAAAACTTTCTATAAAAAGAGTAAATTCCATCCAAAAGTAATAAAAAAATCAAAGATACATACAAATTTCAGAAAAAGAGTCATTTTACATAAAAAATGTGTTGAAAAATGTTTCAAATCAAGGAAGAACTACCAACATAGTACTCTCCAAACCCCTTAAAATTTAGTTAAAATGTCAATAAATAGGGTTATTTGTGTACAAAATATGTTATAATTCCCTAAAAGCATTAAAATTCAGTGTCATAACAATGATGTTTGTTCTAAACCTTTAAAATTATCTAATAGACTCTTTATAAACTTAGTTTGTGCTCAAAACAACACACAAAAGACCAAACACAAACTCTTGGTTGACCACCCACCTACTCAACATACAACACCTCTGATACACCATTCCCTTGAACTTTACATAAAACCTGTGATATTCCACTTAATCACCAAACACACATGACTCTTAATAGACCAATCCACCTACCTCTGCACACACGATTCCTTAGGACACACCCTACACCCACCACTCATCCTACAGACAAAACTCCTAGAGAACTACCCATCCACCATAAAAACACTATTTCTTCATATAATCATGTTTAAAAAATAACATTATTACACTGTAAGATAGGTTTAATATAGCTAAAGACCAAAAGTGTTACCTAAAATTCTGTTTTCTCTAGAAATATGAGAAAAAGTTAGGTTAAAAACAATGAACATAGAAAAAGTTAGGTTAAAAAAATGAACATAGAAAAAGTTAGGTTAGTAAACATCCGAAAAGTTCAGTTAAAATTAACAAACACAAAAAATGGGACATTTTTTGTGTATGTTTATTTTAACAACTTTTCGGAAAAGTAAGGATAGCAATCAACCTTTCGGTTGATTGCTAGACTTACTTTTCTGATGTTTACTAACCTAACTTTTTCTATGTTCATTTTTTTAACCTAACTTTTTCTATGTTCATTGTTTTTAACCTAACTTTTTCTCATATTTCTAGAGAAAACAGAATTTTAGGTAACACTTTTGGTCTTTAGCTATATTAAACCTATCTTACAGTGTAATAATGTTATTTTTTAAACATGATTATATGAAGAAATAGTGTTTTTATGGTGGATGGGTAGTTCTCTAGGAGTTTTGTCTGTAGGATGAGTGGTGGGTGTAGGGTGTGTCCTAAGGAATCGTGTGTGCAGAGGTAGGTGGATTGGTCTATTAAGAGTCATGTGTGTTTGGTGATTAAGTGGAATATCACAGGTTTTATGTAAAGTTCAAGGGAATGGTGTATCAGAGGTGTTGTATGTTGAGTAGGTGGGTGGTCAACCAAGAGTTTGTGTTTGGTCTTTTGTGTGTTGTTTTGAGCACAAACTAAGTTTATAAAGAGTCTATTAGATAATTTTAAAGGTTTAGAACAAACATCATTGTTATGACACTGAATTTTAATGCTTTTAGGGAATTATAACATATTTTGTACACAAATAACCCTATTTATTGACATTTTAACTAAATTTTAAGGGGTTTGGAGAGTACTATGTTGGTAGTTCTTCCTTGATTTGAAACATTTTTCAACACATTTTTTATGTAAAATGACTCTTTTTCTGAAATTTGTATGTATCTTTGATTTTTTTCTTACTTTTGGATGGAATTTACTCTTTTTATAGAAAGTTTTACCATATGTTACTAAGATCACTTCCTGATTCTGTACTATACCATGATCTTTCTCGCAGATTTTATTAATGTTTTTGATTTAACCAGTTTTTTTTCACGGTGAGTATTTAATTCCTCACTACCCTCAAGTAAGCTGAAGGCAAAACTGAAGGGCATTGCCCAATTCCCATGGGACGCGCCCGATAGAGGACTGGTATCCCCCACGGGTATTTTAGTGTAATGAGCCCCAACCTCGCTCACTACGGTGGTAGCCAACCAACAAAATGCTACCTCTCAGTATTATTTAGTTATGGTTTTTTTAATAATTTTTTTATTTATTTTTTGTATTTTTTTTGGGTCCCTCTGTAAGTAAAGACATCACTTTACTTAGAGAAGCCTTTCAATGTGACGTACAGACTTACAAAGGGGTTTTTATTTATAAATTTGTTTTTATTTTTTGATTCTGTTTTTTACAGTAGGTTTTTGTGTTTTTTTCTTTTTTGTAGGCTACTCTCCCTCACACATGGGACCTACGGATACTGTCCAGCCATAGAGTGTAACATTCAATCATACACGTACCTTACGAGGGCCCGGACTGCGACTCAAGGTCTTACGGGGATTAGCCCAGCCCCAAGCTGCAGGACCGCCTCAGGTCTTACACGTTTTAAAGCTGCCTTAGAGAACAGTCGGGCGATTTTTTATTAAATTTGAGCCGCCCTCACCTCGATGGTACGGTATTCTATAGAAATTCACACAGAGCTGGAGATATCCGTTAATAAATTGTAGTTATGTAAACTCACAAAAGTGTTCATATTATAACAGAATTTACTTTACAGATTGTTTTTTAAAGGTTGACGGTAAAAGAGTTTACTTAAAACTAACTTAACATTACTTACCTGGCGTAGGAGTTACCGTAATCAAGAAGAAGGTCCGCCCAGTACGAGGCTTTTACATTGCACTACGGTCGGGTTGAGCCCATCCAATGTCGTAAATTGGGTTTCTACGGACATGTTAGTAACCATGTGTTACAATCTCATTCCAGTGAGTTTTAGTTTTTTATTAATGGAATCATGATCGTGTTCTAAAGTTCGTTTTTTACTAATTAAATGGTGTCCGTATGCTAGTGTATCAATTCCATTATCCAAGATGTATCTTTTATCGTCAAAAGGGGAAAGTGATAATTTTGAAATATTTTGTGTGTAAATTTTATGTTTTTCACTACGGATGTTTAGAGTGGATGTTGTTTTTAACGAATGATTTAAAAGACAGTCTTTATACATTTCATGTTTTAATTGTTTTTTTATTGCGACTCGGGGGACGCCTTTGGCTACCTTCTTTTCCTCTAGATTAGAATTTAGAACGGAGTAGCATTTCGCTCTCAAGCCAATTATTTCCCTAGCCGAATTTGAGTTTAGTTCGTCTTTAAATTTTCCTAATGCTTTTTTGTTTTCTACACTGTAGCATGGGTGGTTAGGTGGATAGTCGGACGTGTCAAAAAGGTGTAATTCGTTTTTCATATCTGTGTAAACGTTGGGAGTATATACGTTGTAGAATAGTGAGTCTGTGTCAGTCATACAAAGTTTTATGTTTTTCCCATACTTTGCAATTGCCCAGTTGTAGTGAAAGTTGTACATTATTGATTTTGAAATTTCCAGTACTGTAAATCCAACATAAATGGGTCTGTTTAGGAAAATTGTTTGTTTTTTTAAAGCCAATCCCGCGATATCTTTATTGTATGCGAAAAATGTTTTAAGTCTGGGACTAGCTGTCCATTTGACCAATTGTTTTTCGTTATTTACTAGTTTAAAATCAATACGCGACCTAACATTTTCCAATGATTTCCCGTACGTAGCGTTGTTCATTAATTTAAAAAAATCTTTTTCAAAATTATTTTTGGCTTCTTTTCTTTTCTCTGTATTAAAATTGATAAATGGGGCTAACCAGGCAGACTGTTTAAAACTTAGAGCTCTGTGAATTTTGGTCAGTACAAGTCCAAGTTGTAAGTAAAGTTTTAGAGTCTTGTAGTGTACAACGTACTTGGTTTTGTCACACAGTGTAGTTAGTAGTTTTTCAGTCTTTGGAGGTTTATAGTCGAGTTCATGAAGTAGGTCCTTACAGTAGGGGGAAAGCATGTCGTCTGTAACTATTTTTCGTTCGGGGGCTAGTGGAAAGTCAGAATGTAGGTTGTGTAAATGGTCAGGGTAGTGTAAGTCAACTTCTAAAATGTAACCGGTGTCGGAGTCGTCGGGTACTTTTGTAATGTCAATGTCCTGTGGGTCGATCCACTTAAAATCAGACTCTGGGAGTCTATCTGACATACTTGTCCCGTACAAATTATTACAGTCTAGGTAAAGTAAGTAATTAGTCGGTTTTTTGTTGTCAAAGTCAGGAAGGTAAGGGTTGTTGGCCTGGGCGTACCGGTTGGGTATCATGGAGACACCGCCCCGGATCCCAGACTCGACAAATAGGTGTTGGTCAATGTCTGTGAGTAGTTCAAGACGTACGTCTGTCATTTTTAGCATGGAATTCCATGCTAGTCCGGGGGCAGAGTAGACGTTACAGGGGTCAATCCCATAGTATGTCATACTTGTCGTTCTAAAATTTTCAAACACGTCGGCAAGTAATAGTACGTCTGTGAGTAGGTACAAGTCGTGATATTGTTTCATAGTAGTCATACCAAAGGTTGACCACACAGTCTGTGCGTGTGTGTAGTCGTCGTCAGTGATAGGTGTTTTGGTCAGGTCATTGAAGAACGTCTCCTTGGGAGGCAGTTCAGTATCGTTGAATTTAGATTCATCTGTCATGTAAGTGTATGGAAATACACCTTTCCGTAGTAGTAGTTCAGTGTTGGTCATACACTGCCCTAAAATTTTGAATTTTGATGCCCCGTCAGAAACTAAGTTGGACACGAGTGTGTCCAAAGAAGCGTTAAGAAATTGGAGTGAGTCCAAAAATCGTAAAGATTCAAGGGTGACTGAAATGTACCGTTCGCTAGTAGTAGCGATACATGACAGTTTTTCTTTTTTGAATTTACCTAACCCTTGGATCAAGTGGTGACAGTCATAACCTCTGAGGTTATGGAAAAAGACTGGAATGTGATCGGGAACTTTATAATTTAGATTACATGAATTGTGGGCGGGTCCCAAGAACTGCCCCGTTAGGTGATTATGATTGGCCACTTTGTCTCTGTGTAAAGGTTTTTGACAAAGGTGACAGGTGGTAGCATTTTGGAAAACAATTTTGTCTTGTGGAGACATATTAATAGGAATATTCTTTTTAATAATTGGTAAGAGCTCATTAGACTCATCAATCAAACAATTTAGAAACGTATCTACAACGTTGGGGCCGCTATAGACTTTAGGTTGCTTTACTGGTTTGCCATTACTGTCAATGATTACGTAACAAAAGCCAGAGGGGACGTGATGGGCAGTGTTGGTAGTGTGTGACATGGATGGATCGTTAATTGTAGTGGGGATAGGTACAACAAAAGATTCAAAATCACAATAAATAGTGAAGGGGACTTTATGTGTTAGTGTGTAATTTTTAAAGGACATGTATTTTTCGTCATCAGTAGGAAGTCTGGTCTTTTGTGCACCGTGTGGTGAACACAAAGGTAAGTGATTAGTAAGTAAGTCTTGGTTAGAAAATCTGTGTAGGCAGTAGTCACAGTAGAACCTAACACCGTCGTGTTTAGTCAAGTGGGTTAAAAGTCGGGACATGTTTGTAATCAGACAGTAGTGGGAGGTAGTGTCAGTAGTCAGTAGTAACAAGTTGATGTGGTGAGCTCTAAATTTTTCTTTGGTTATTCTTAGGGGGTAAATTTCATCGTTTTCAAAACCAAATACATTTACAGAGATAGCAGGGTTCAATTTTTCAAATTTATCTAAATCGGTAATTTTGACAGGATAGCTAATCCCAGACATGTTTAATTTATTTTCAAGTTTTTTGAAATAGCTTACGCGTCTATTTAGGTCAGGGAACAATTGGGCAAGTACAGAGTACAGGAAACATTTATTGTCGTCGTTCTTAATATTTATAATTCCTTTAGTGGGGTGAGAAATTTTTTTTGGAGTAGGTATATAGGAAGAGGCGTACAAAGGTTGATATTTAACAATGAACAGATCTAGGTGTAAAACGTTTTCTATTACCCACCCACTACCTTGACTTACCCACTTAGCCACGCTTTCTAAAATTTTGTCTGTAGCCTCAGAGTATTGTACATCTAGAGAATCGGAAGGTAGCAAAGGACGAGTTTTACCGTGAAAGAAGGGTGTTGTTGTGATTTCTTCGTTGTTTATTGTTTTGGAAAATTTAATCTGGACTGCGACATACCATTTAACTCCCCCGAGCCTGTTTAGGTGGTTATTTATTTCGGACATGATTTTATTTTTATGTTCGGTTAGAACGGTAAGGAGGTCAGTTCCTGTGGTATCAAACCGGCGGGAAATGGTGACGAGGTTGTCGTATATGGAAAAGGATTCCATCTTTTAAACAAAATTAAATCGGAAGAAAAACAAAGGGTGGTAAATATTGATTATTACTTTGAAATACCGTACAGAGAACGGCGTCCAAAATTACAAGAATTATGTGAGTAGGAGCAAAGTGAAGACACGTCTGATCAGTACGAGCGCAAGAGCAGAAGTGAGACGGATTGAATGTGTTGGTCGTTTATATAGGGATTGAGGGGGGGAGGGGGCAACCAATCGGAACGTAGTATTTGGGTCACGCGCCTGTCCAGACATGAAAATCTGATTACGTCATCCTGTGTAGTACTGTTTTTCAAAATGAGAAGAAGGGACTATCCAATCAGAGCGTAGCATATGGGTGCGCATGCGCGCCAGACCTGTAGCCGAGGGGTGAAGAGCGTACGAATGTAGTCGTCGGAAGTACACGAAAGCATTTTATATAGTACATATGTAAATGGCCACCATCTTTTGCATTTTATATAGTATGAGATGGGAAGAGTGCATTTTGTATAGTATACCGAGGGAATTTGAGGGAGGGAATTTTCCCACCTGGGACTTCCCTTCCGAAGGCGCCATGTTTCCGAAAGGATGTGCTAAGTTTTGCCACCAGGTGCGCTACGATCGAATCGAGCACATAGAGTAGAGTAACAAGGGGCGCATGCGCGCCCGACCAGCAGACGACGTGTACGAAGGTAGCCGACGGTCGCTGGAAGTACCCGAAGGGAAAGGTCGCCATATTGGATGAGGAATTTTGGGAGGGAATTTTGAAGAGGGAAAGACGTTATATTGGACAAAAAAGTTCATTTTATATAGTATAACATGGAAAAAGACGTCATATTGGACAAAAAAAGTGCATTTTATATAGTATAACATGGAAAAAGATGCCATATTGGACAAAAAAAGTGAATTTTATATAGTATAACATGGAAAAAGATGCCATATTGGACAAAAAAAGTGCATTTTATATAGTATAACATGGAAAAAGATGCCATATTGGACAAAAAAGTGAATTTTATATAGTATAACATGGAAAAAGATGTCATATTGGACATAAAAAGTGCATTTTATATAGTATAACATGGAAAAAGATGTCATATTGGACATAAAAAGTGCATTTTATATAGTATAACATGGAAAAAGACGCCATATTGGACAAAAAAGTTCATTTTATATAGTCTAACATGGCATATTGGACAAAAAAAAGTCCATTTTATATAGTCTAACATGGCATATTGGACAAAAAAGTGCATTTTATATAGTATAACATGGAAAAAGATGCCATATTGGACAAAAAAAGTGAATTTTATATAGTATAACATGGAAAAAGATGCCATATTGGACAAAAAAAGTGAATTTTATATAGTATAACATGGAAAAAGTTAGGTTAAGACTGTATTTTATATAGTATAACAAGGTTAACAGTGAATTTCATATAGTATGATGTGGGAATTTGGAGGGAAATTTGGGAAAATTGGGGAAAAAGTAAGGTAATTTCGGGAAAATCGGGAATTTGGGGGAAAATTGGGAATTTTGGGGAATTCCGGGAAAAGCGTGGGAAATTTGGGAATTTGGCGGGAAATTTGAGGTTAGGAAAAGTGAGGTTAGAAAATTTGGCGGGAATTTGAGGTTAGGAAAAGTGAGGTTAGAAAATTTGGCGGGAAATGGGCGCCGCCATCTTGGAAAAGTCACGTGACCGCCGCCATCTTGGGTCCAAAGGTAAAAGTGGGTCTATTTCGCCTAACAATTCACTACTGGGTAAAAGTGAGCCTAAAACTGTCCTTTTATGTCTACTATCGCTGTATTCGACTTCTCCCTCAATTTCCAACATTTTGTAATTTTATTTTAAATCCTAAGGATCTTAAAAACTTTGTATTGCTCGATGTTAACACCTTGAGTGTTTTGGGTCTAATGACCTGTTTCGGCAAAGTTGTTTCCCTAAATACTAATCCCATTGCTTCGCTTTAGGTGTAAGCGTAATGAAATTGTTTCGTTTCTAAAGTTTATCAACTGTCCTTGTTGATCTCTCAACTCACAAGTAATGTAATTCAAAACTTGCACACTCACAGGTAAATAAATCACGTTGTGAGGCGTTTCAATTATTTTGTAGCCAGGTGGGACTGACGGATAAAACTCGTGTATTATATGACTTTCTTGACCGTTCTGGTACGAGCCTCTTGCCACGTTACATGTGACTCGAACGACATTTACTGAGTTAATGTTAACTTCATTCTCGGACATGTGAGTTTTATTGGCTTCGTATACAACTTTATTAAAACCGAGCAAGGTAGCTAGGCTGTTTTCTGTTTCAAAGTGAATGGGCTCGCTACAAGTAATTTCTACTTTCAAAGTACTGTTGTTCGGTTTTAAACTGAATTTTACACCAGTTTTTATGTTATTGTTAATGTAATTCTCTAAATCACTAATCTCGTAGGAGCCAGTCGGAATTTTCATTACAGTGTCCCCGTAGTGAAATGTGTCGTTTACATTTTCTTCTACGTTCGGTATTGAGTTGTACGTTGTGAGATCGATCAAACCAATCTCCCATTCACCTGTCGATAAATCGATCGAAGGAAATATGTCACAACTTAGCGTTGAACTCTGTCCACTAAGGCAAAACATTATCAACGAGGAACTCTAAACACAAGTGCCCGCAAAGTACTGAGTCAAAACTCTGTTGTCTTTCGTTATTATACTTTATATTAACACTGAGACCCCAATACTTGATCAATTCCATAGGAGGACGCAAGTTACCAAAACTGTCATAGTACAACACATTATTACCGCGCTTTTTATAACAAACCCAATGTGTACCTTCCCCTTGTATACTGTCCAAATTAATAATTGCGCTTTCGTTCAATCTAGGTTTATTCGGAAGTGTGTCCCTCATGTAGACACCCCGAAAGTTTGGAATATTTAATTTTTTAGCGTAATTAACGAGTTCGTGATTTGTGAGGGCGTGTTCAGGAACGTAGACTAATTTGAAGTTTTTTTTTTCTTCTTACAAGTGCATTTCTTCTTGTGTTTAGGTGCTTTTTTAACACCTTTCCCTACCCAGGGTCTTAGATACAAACCCTTACCCTTCTTTTGTTTACGTGTTTTTCTCTTATGAGAACCACCCAACTTTGCTTTCGCCTTCATGGCTGTTGTAACTGTCCAAGCTGCAGCTTTCTCGCCTATAGACGAATCTGATGCCTTAAACCTTTGCCAAGCTCGCTCGGCCAAGTCTTTGTCCGCTTGCGCTCTCCGCGCTGTGTCTGAATACTGGGAGTAGGCTATGTCGTGAGCCTTGCAGGCTTCGTCCAGACCGTTTATTCCCTGATCACCACGAGCTAATCTCTTCTTTAACTTGGTGCCACCCCCACAGTACCTGTATCCTGGCAGGTGAAGTTCCACTGGCAGTAGATCAATACCCCTGTTTAAGGCTGTTCCAGCTAAACTTCCAATTCCTTCGAGTGCACTAGAAACAAGTCCTCTTCTGCAGCGTGAAGTCTTCTTCTTCATTAGATGTGTCTCTTACGAAGGTTAGTTAAAGAATGGAGAAACTTTAACCCTATTCCACATTATATTACCCCTCATTGTATGGACGTAGAGAAACAGCTTGTGTACCGAATATTTCTTCCCAGTTTATGAAGTTATCGGCGGTCAATGGTTCTGCACTCCTCAAATGTGTGCCACCATGAATATGGGAAAAGAGTAACTGACCGAATTTTCTAAGTTGTTTATCAGATTTAACGCTGTTTTCATAAATTTTCCCTTCCAACGCACTAACCGTCTCTTTAATATCATTCAGTCCCTCAGTAAGTGATGTCAGCAATGTACCTATCGTTTTTGTTTGTTGACCTAATATTTCCAAAATATGCGATTTTGCTTCGGTTAACACTTTTAAGTTTACGGCCTCGTCCATTTCTTTCGCATCTCTAACAGATTTAATTCCCATATTATCAAAGTCCCAGTCGTTCTTGCGTTTCTTTGGACAGTTTGCCACTAGATATGACTTGGTTACAGCATCTTGATTATCAGTTGGGTCAGCTACAGAAACTAAACGTCGCTTTTCAAAACTCCAATAACTACTAGTTTTAACAGGAACGACAGCATCTACGTAACGTTTGGTCGCCGCATGATTCGGACCTGTAGGGTCCTTTACCCTTGTTATAAGCCTATCTCCTACGTTGACTGTTTTGTGTTGGTACAGTACACACTGTTCACCTATAGTTTTTAAATTCACGGCATCTCCGAGCTCCTTTGGCGATGCTAAATTTTCTATTCTTTTGTTACGCGCAGAATAGCTGTTTTGTAAGTTTGGCATTGTGTTAGCCTCAAAGTATGTTCTCGTAACAACATCGTTGTCTGCTATGGGTACACCGACGTTAACCATTCGTTTATTTTCAATATCATAGTTTCCTTCGTGTGTTAGTTTAAAACCTTCGCCCGGTGGTCCTTTTCCAATGACATTACCCTCAGAGGGCAAGACACGTCCAAACTTGTCTACAGACATAGTCGAACTGATGAAAATATACGTATGAAAATACTTTTTATACACAAATCAAAATAAGTATCCATGTTTACTCTCAACCGACTAATGATTTGTAACGGCTATTGCCAGCTCCTGATATAATTTTAGCTTCTTTTAATTCTTCGATTATGTTTTGAATTTCGTTCCTATGGTTGCCATTTCCAGCCTCTGCCGAAGCTATAATTAGTTTCAATCTATCACATAATTCGTTCGGATTGTCCCAATAGGAAATGTCACGTGATCCAAAGTCTTTTAGCCCTCTACCGTACATTTGTTTGGGGAATAATACGGAAATTATGTTTTTATATTTTATGGAATTTGTCGGTCGGTTAATGTGATTATGAGGTAAATAACCTTTTTTATGCGCATTCGTTTTTATCAGTACATCTTTATAAGCATCCAAATCATCTTGTGTGTATACATTTTCGTCGGGTTGTCTTTTAAATAATAATTCGTAAAGGCCTTCGGTTCCTCTGTACTGTACATTGTTCAAGTGAATGTTTCCTTCGTTGTCGAATGTAAGCAGTTGATTACCAACCATTAATTTATCACTATCTATATGTGGTCCGTAAATATTGTCCATTTTATTCTTAACACCAGCCTCGTCTTTCAAAAGTTTTAACACGTATTTTTGTGTAATGGGTGCGTTGAACGTCTCTAAAACGTACTGTGAAGCCTCGTGAAACTTTGCGGGGCTTCGTATCAATTGACTAACTGAGGGTGGAGGGGGAGACGATGTTTCAAACACTTGTGTGTTCCACGACGGTCCTTTAGGTGTAGACATGTAGTCTGGCTTAAAATTATCCTGCTCGTCCGCACTGAGGTCCATAGGTTCCTCCTTTGGTTTAGTTTCCATCTCTGTTCTCTTTCTAAGTTCAGTCAAAATTGGTTTGTACTGTTTTTCTAATGTTTGCTCAGTATACATGTTACCCAACTTGAAAGCGCGATACTTGCGGCGGACAGCATCTTGCAACTGTACAATTCTTCTCGTAAGAGATTGATGTTTACTGTTTCGTTGCATGTTTATAAATGAATAAAAATTTTCAAAGTTTGTTCTTTTGTATAATAAAGAGTTTTACTGTAACATCAAACAAAGACCGGATCTTGCTATAGGACGTGGGTAACCACATCCATTAATGTAAGCTAAAAGCACCGGACGTATAATTCTTTCAACATCACGAATCCTACGTTTAAAACGTTCTCTATCCTGTTTTAACATTTCCTTGGGAATATAAAACACAGTTACTGTGTCATTAAAATGAACCTTTTTCTTTACCATTACGGTAGTTCAACTTGTCTAAAGAATAACGCACTCTTTTTGTGTCTTCTAACGTACCTTAAAACATCCATCAGTGAAACTCTATCACCGAGTCCCTTGTAATACGTACGTGCGAGATCAGAAATTGGAATGAGCACCCGTTTGTTTATGTCCTTGAATATATAGGTTCTTTTTGATCCACCTCGCCATTCGGGTATTTCGGCTATAGTGTAGCAATCGTTAACATTTGAATTTTCCATAAAAGAACGCAATTTCTTTAGAGGTCTCCTTCTATTTATGTTGTGTACTATATAGGAATTTAATAACCAGAACTCGTCCAGATTAGCTGATGTAAACTCTCTCCATTTATTTAGCAAGTCACGATCCGATACTGTATATAATCCTCTGTTTAACGAAATACCGAACGTTGAACAATGTAGGGGAACGGTGGGTAGTGCAGCTTTAAGAAAATCTACAGTAAATAATCCTTGGGCTAAATTATTCACTGCTGGGTACGGTTTACCTCTTGGACCTGTAGGTGAGGTGGGAGGCTGCGGTGCAAACGCTATGTTGTAAGAGACGTAAATGTGACACTTTGATCGTAACGCTCTTTTGTAGACTTTCAACGGAGATCTTATCGGTATACTTCTTTCTGTTAGCGCTATACATCTACTGGCATGTGGGACTGTACACCCATACTCCAGCATTTTTAAATAAATCTGTGTGTAGTTGATATCCCCGTGATCTGTTTCAAGAGTCATACCAAAGATGTCTGGGAACGGTCTAAATCTTGAAATCATATTTTGAGGTTGTCGAACCGTACAGTTTAACATGTTCTCATGGTAGATAACTAGTTGAAAGTGTACTCCTTGCTCTTCACTTTTTGTTAAAAACCGTATCCACAAGTCACGATTGTACATTCTTTCACTCGAGGATATCATTAATAGTACAACCGCGGGTGTTTGTAAAATTGTATGTTTGTGTCTCCAACATCTGTTGTTAAATTTACTCAACTTTCTACTACAATAATTTCCACAAAACCTTTTTTTATCCACGTAATACTTTGTGCATAAATTTGAACTTATGCGTGTCTTTACCTTACACTCTGGTTTCTTAAACTGGGCAATGTCGTTATAATAGTAGAAGCGCACCATTTTGTAACCTGTCACTAACTGATGTTGTAAATTAAAGTTGACCGTATTTATATTACGAGACTAAAAACTTGTCAAAACCAATTCTGTATCTCCCTTTATCCAATTCACAATCCTTACTAATACAAATAAAACTGTAATTATCTTTCCAAGCTAAAGCGCACATTTCTTTAAACTTTTCAAAAGTCATGTCCGTATTTACATGGTCATTGTACACATGTTTGAGATTTGTTTCGTCCTGTTTGAATAAAATAATCAAGTTTGTATTATCTCTCACCAACTGTTTAGGTATCCTACTGTAGGTTTGTCCTATATAAAAGGAATCAATGTTATTATGTCGACCCATGGTAAAGTAGTTGCGTATATTATCGTGTTTCTCACACGCAATGTCGTCAAAAATCATAATAGAATTGTTTTTAGCTTCTTTAGGCGGTAAGACTTTAGTGTTTTCATCAAATACAAAGTATCCAATTTCCTTGGGTAAAACACTTTTTAAAAATTGATACTTGGGTTGGTGTAGAGACTTTGAGAAAATGTAAACATTTTCAAACCTTAATCCGTTTGGATCGAACAACATGTTGAACACAACGTTTGTTTTGCCACAATTACTAGGTCCAGCCACTATACACCTTATAGTGGATGGAAATAATGGACCATGTTTAATGCCACTACCTGTGCGTATAGTGTACATGTCAAAGTTTTCAACTGGAAGTTTAGTCGTCTGTTCAATAACACGCATTGTTGAGTTATGAATGAAAGTGTAAGGAAAGTCTTTATTTATACCAAGTCTTTCTTGTTCACCCATGTATTGTGTTTACCGTCGTACCCTAACCACTTTACAAGTACTTTGTCTCCTTTTTTCCTTATTACTTTTTCTACCAAGTATACATCGTCTGTTTTGGATTTCTGTAGCTCTTTTTCGTAGAAACTTCCTTTAATAACGTCACCGGTATGGTCTTTTAGGAGGTAGGTTGTAGGAATAGTAGTTTGGACTTTGTACACAGTAAATATCTCGTTAGTCCAGTTGGGTAGGTATCCTTTGTCAAAGACTTTTTTATACTTACTTATCCTCACCTTGTCACCTACTTTAAAACGGACCTTTTTATCCACTTTCTTGTATTTTTGTCTGTTTTTATTAATGTTTTTTCTGACTATGTTTTCATTTCTTTTGTTCACATGACTTGGAGCCATGCCAATAGTTTTGTGTTTTCTTGTGTTGTACTCTTCCAATAGGGAAGGTAGCATCTTGACCCATTGATACTTACCTTGCTCTGTGAACTTTTGCCACATTAATGCTTTGAGACTGCGGTTGAACCGCTCTACGATGGACGCCTTCTTGTCACTGTAGCTCGAGTAATGGTTTATACCATAGCTATTCATCAACTTTGTAAATCCCGCGTTGTAAAATTCTTTACCCGCATCAGTTTGTAAGTGTTTCATTTTATTCGACTTTAATATGGGTGTAATGGCTTTAACGATTTCTGGTCCAGTCTTGTCTTTTAATGGAACAGCAAAGGCGTATTTGCTAAAACAATTTATTATTGTTAAGATGTACTTGTAACCTCGGTTTTGTTTAGAATAGGGTATCATTTCAACCAAGTCCGCTTGGAACAAGTCTTGTATTCCCTTAACTTCTACAGGTCTAGTAGGGAATCTTTTTCTAACTGGAGCATGTAGCTCTCTTGCTATCTGCTCTCTTACACTCATAATGGAAGAATGGAAGGGTTTAGGTAAAGTTTAACAATTTATTTGGTTTTTTTGGTGTATGGAGCCCCATCCTCGCTCCATACGGTGGCAGTCGACCATAAAAATAATATAAATAAAGTTCACTGCCTCCCTGCCAATTCTAAACCCTTTCACACACCCTGGACCTACGGATACTATCCAGCCATAGAGTGTCCTTTCACACACTCATTCAATCACATTCGCTTTTGGATACGGGTTTTCACACCCCAGAGCCACATTCGCTTTTGGATACGGGTTTTCACACCCCAGAGCCACATTCGCTTTTGGATACGGGTTTTCACACCCCAGAGCCACATTCGTACAGTCAAACATTCCATCTCATTCAGACCGTAAAAGGGTTTAGTTATTTCCACAAACATCTCTACCAGCAAATTGTATTAAAGGTAGGCCATTAACAAACCTACAGTTTGGAGAGTATTTTTTATGTTCATCAAATGGAACATCACCCTCTTCCCAACATCCGATATGTATACCACATGAGAAACAGCGAACTGCGTCGCTATAATTTAAATAATAAAAGCCAGCTTTTACCATTACATGTGGGTTGAGGAATGGGACTGGCCAATTTAGAAAAGTGTCCAGCCTCACGTTTTCAAAGTGATACTGTGGTGGACCGTCTTTTTTAGAAAAGTAAATTTGTATCAAGTACTGTTGAATTGATTTTGGAAGGTCTAATTGTTTAATTTCAAAAAAGTTATTAAAATTTTTACATAGTTCCACTGCAGCGAGAGAAGCAAGTGAACCGATTGGCGCCATTAGTGCAAGTGACGCAATAAGAACAGGATGTGGGAAAGGAAGGAGTGGTGGGGGAAGGGAATGTCAGTCAGTCAGTAATGGAGCGTTTAGAGATACAGGAACGTATTGATGGACTTTATAGAAGTCTGGAAGTCAATCTTGTTGTTACGGTATTACTTTTTTGTACTGTACTTATTATTTTTTTCATGTACATCATGGGTGAACTTTTTTAAGGTACGTTTTTACTCAAGTTTTGGTTTTTTAGTTATGTAGTCGTGGTCATGCTCTAAAGATCGTTTTTTGTTAATTAAATGGTGTCCGTAGGCTAAAGTGTCAATTCCATTTTCCAAGATGTAACGTTTGTCGTCAAAGGGGGATAGAGATAATTTGGAAATGTGTTGCGTGTAAATGTTATGTTTGTCACTGCGGATATTTAGAGCTGATGTTGTTTTTAATGAATGTTTAAGCAAGCAGTTTTTGTACATTTCGTGTTTTAGGTGTTTTTTTATCGCGACTCGGGGGACGCCTTTAGCCACCTTCTTTTCCTCTAGATCTGAGTTTAAAACAGAGTAGCATTTCGCTCTCAAGCCAATTATTTCCCTAGCTGGATTTGAATTTAACTCGTCTTTAAATTTTCCTAACGCTTTTTTGTTTTCTACACTATAACATTGGTGGCTAGGTGGATAGTCGGACGTGTCAAAAAGATGTAACTCGTTTTTCATATCTGCGTAAACGTCGGGAGTATATATGTTGTAAAATAGAGAATCAGTATCAGTCATACAAAGTTTTACGTTTTTCCCATACTTTGTAATTGTCCAATTGTAGTGAAAATTGTACATTATTAATTTTGAAATTTCTAAAACTGTAAATCCAACATAAATGGGTCTGTTTAAGAAGATGGTTTGTTTTTTTAAAGCCAATCCCGCGATATCTTTATTGTAAGCAAAGAAAGTCTTGAGTCTGGGACTAGCTGTCCATTTTACCAATTGTTTCTCGTTATTTACAAGTTTAAAATCAATACGTGACCTAACATTTTCCAAAGATTTACCATATGTGGCGTTGTTCATTAACTTAAAAAAATCTTTTTCAAAGTTATTTTTAGACTGTTTTCTTTTTTCGGTATTGAAGTTAATAAATGGGGCTAACCAGGCAGACTGTTTAAAGCTAAGAACTCTGTGTATTTTAGTCAGTACAAGTCCAAGTTGTAGGTAAAGTTTTAGAGTCCTGTAGTGTACAACATATTTGGTTTTGTCACATAGAGTAGTTAGTAGTTTTTCGGTCTTGGCAGGTTTATAGTTTAGTTCGTCAAGTAGGTCCTTACAGTATGGGGAAAGCATATCGTCTGTCACTACTTTACGTTCGGGGGCCAGTGGAAAGTCAGAGTGTAGGTCATGAAGGTGGTCAGGGTAGTGCAGGTCCACTTCTAAAATGTAACCAGTGTCGGAGTCGTCGGGTACTTTTGTAAAGTCAGTGGTTTGTGGGTCGATCCATTTAAAGCCAGACTCTGGGAGTCTATCGGACATACTGGTCCCGTACAAGTTGTTACAGTCGAGGTACAGGAGGTAGTTGGTGGGTTTTGATGAGTCGAAGTTGGGTAAGTAGGGATTGTTGGCCTGGGCGTACCGGTTAGGTATCATGGAGACACCGCCCCGGATCCCAGACTCGACAAAGAGGTGTTGGTCAATGTCTGTAAGTAGTTCGAGACGTATGTCTGTCATCTTTAGCATGGAATTCCATGCCAGTCCGGGGGCAGAGTAGACGTTACACGGGTCAATGTCGTAGTACGTCATACTGGTCGTCCTAAAGTTTTCAAAAACGTCAGCCAATAACAGTACGTCTGTGAGTAAGTACAAGTCGTGGTACTCTTTCATAGTGGTCATGTCAAAAGTATTCCACACAGTCTGTGCGTGTACATAGTCTTCATCGGTGATTGGTGTTTGGGTCAGGTCGTTGAAGAACGCCTCCTTGGGAGGAAGTTCAGTGTCATTGAATTTAGACTCGTCCGTCATGTAAGAGTAGGGAAAGACGCCTTTGCGTAGAAGTAGTTCAGTATTCGTCATACACTGCCCTAAAATTTGGAATTTGGAAGCCCCATCGGTAACTAAGTTGGACACGAGTGTGTCCAAAGAGGCGTTTAGGAACTGTAAAGAATCCAGGAAACGAAGTGACTCAAGGGTGACTGAAATGTACCGCTCACTAGTTGTAGCGATACATGACAGTTTTTCTTTTTTGAATTTGCCTAGCCCTTGGATCAAGTGGTGGCAGTCATAACCTCTGAGGTTATGGAAAAAGACTGGAATGTGTTTAGGTACTTGGTAGTTTAAGTTACATGAATTGTGGGCGGGTCCCAAGAACTCACCCGTTAAATGATTATGGTTGGCTACTTTGTCTCCGTGTAAAGGTTTTTGACAAAGGTGACAGGTAGTAGCATTTTTGAAAACAATTTTGTCTTGCGGAGACATATTAATAGGAATGTTTTTATGAATAATTGGTAAGAGCTCTTTAGACTCTGCAATCAAACAATTTAGAAAAGTATCTACAACGTCGGGGCCGCTATAGACTTTGGGTTGTTTTACGATTTTGGCATCACTGTCAATAATTACGTAACAAAAACCAGAGGGGACGTGGTGGGCAGTGTTTGTAGTGTGTGAAGTAGTAGGGTCATTCAGTGCTGTGTCGATTGGAACGACAAAGGACTCGAAGTCGCAGTAAATAGTGAAGGGGACTTTATGAGTAAGTGTATAGTTTGTAAAGGACATGTATTTTTCGTCATCAGTAGGAAGTCTGGTCTTTTGTGCACCGTGTGGTGAACACAAAGGTAAGTGGTTAGTAAGTTGTAGTTGGGAAGAAAATCTGTGTAGGCAGTAGTCACAGTAGAACATAGCTGAACGGTGTTTAGTTAAGTGAGCTAAAAGTCGGGACAAGTCGGTAATCAGACAGTAGTGGGAGGTAGTGTCAGTAGTCAGTAGTAGCAAGTTTACGTGGTGAACTCTAAATTTTTCTTTGGTTATACGTAAAGGATAAATTTCGTCGTTTTCAAAACCAAATACATTTACGGATAAAGCGGGGTTCAGTTTTTCAAAGTTATCTAAATCGGTAATTTTGACAGGATAGCTAATCCCAGACATGTTTATATTATGTTCCAAAGATTTATAATAACTTACTCGTCTATTTCGGTCAGGGTACAGATGGGCAAGTACAGAGTACAGGAAACATTTTTGATCGTTATTTTTAATATTTACAATTCCCTGTTTGGAATGGTTAATTTTTTTCGGGGTGGGTATGTAAGAAGAAGCGAACAAAGGTTGAAATTTAACAATGAACAAATCTAGACGTAAAACGTTTTCAAGTACCCACCCACTACCCTGGCTAACCCACTTAGCCACGCTTTCTAAAATTTTGTCTGTAGCTTCAGAGTATTGAGTATCTAGAGAGTCGGAAGGTAGCAAAGGACGAGTTTTACCGTGAAAGAAGGGAGTTGTAGTCATTTCTTCGTTGTTAACAATTTTTGTGAATTTAATTTGAACCGCGATGTACCATTTTACTCCCCCGAGCCTGTTTAGGTGTTTATTTTTTTCGGACATAATTTTATTTTTATGTTCAGTAAGTACGTTAAGGAGATCGGAACCGGAAGTATCAAATTGACGGGAAATGGTGACTAGGTTATCGTTAATGGCAAAGGATTCCATGGTTAGGATGCAATTAAATTGATTATTAAATTAAAGTAAAAAAGCAAGGATATTCAAAATATTGATTTTTACTTTGAAATACCGTACAGAGAACGGTGTCCAAAATATAAATTACAAGAATAAAGTTAAAGTATTTATGATGAGAATAATTGTATTTAATATCGAGTATTATTACTGATATCGATTGCAAGTAGGAGCAAAGTGAAGACACGTCTGATCAGTACGAGCGTAAGAGCAGAAGTGAGAAAGATTGATTGTGTTGTTCAGTGAAGTAGGGATGGGAGGGGAGGGGAGGGGGAGGGGAGGGAGGGGAGGGGGAAGGTCAACCAATCGGAACGTAGCATTTGGATCACGCGCCTGTCCAGACTTGAAACTCCGATTACGTCATCCCGCGCACAGCTGTTGGTAGTTCCCACGCATGCCCGACCTTGAGTGTCGCGTCGGGAAAACCAGCCTGGCGCCCGGAGTCCTATACCCGAGTTTCGCAGCCGCTGTATGAGTGGTGACGTAACGCGCTTGTCCACCGAGCACAAGTCCTCGCGCATGCGCGCTCGACCAGCAGACGGCATGTACGAAGGTAGCCACAGAGGAATACCCAAAAGCATTTTATATAGTGTAAAGACCGCCATCTTTTTTGAATTTTATATAGTATAACATGGAAAAAGTTAGGTTAAGACTGAATTTTATATAGTATAACAAGGTTAACAGTGAATTTTATATAGTATAACACGAAAAAAGTTAGGTTAAGAGTGTATTTTATATAGTATGATGTGGGAATTTGGAGGGAAATTTAGGAATTTGAGGGAAATTTTGGGAGGGAAAATTCCCACGGGGTTGGTAGGACTGGGTCACGTGACCCGAAGATGCCCGAAGGTGGTCGCCATCTTGAATCCGAGAGCCGAAGATGCCCGAAGGTGAGCCTCAAACCCCCACGTTTACTCTACTTAAGTTCTTAAGGAGCTGATACCTTGCGGTGTTAACGAAACTCTTTAAGTTAGAATAAGTTCTTAAGGAGCTGATACCTTGCGGTGTTAACGAAACTCTTTAAGTTAGAATAAGTTCTTGAGGAGCTGATACCTTGCGGTGATAACGAAACTCTTTAAGTTAGAATAAGTTCTTGAGGAGCTGATACCTTGCGGTGATAACGAAACTCCTCAAGTTATACTAAGTTCTTGAGGAGCTGATACCTTGCGGTGATAACGAAACTCCTCAAGTTATACTAAGTTCTTGAGGAGCTGATACCTTGCGGTGATAACGAAACTCCTCAAGTTATACTAAGTTCTTGAGGAGCTGATACCTTGCGGTGTTAACGAAACTCTTTAAGTTAGAATAAGTTCTTAAGGAGCTGATACCTTGCGGTGTTAACGAAACTCTTTAAGTTAGAATAAGTTCTTAAGGAGCTGATACCTTGCGGTGTTAACGAAACTCTTTAAGTTAGAATAAGTTCTTGAGGAGCTGATACCTTGCGGTGATAACGAAACTCTTTAAGTTAGAATAAGTTCTTGAGGAGCTGATACCTTGCGGTGATAACGAAACTCCTCAAGTTATACTAAGTTCTTGAGGAGCTGATACCTTGCGGTGATAACGAAACTCCTCAAGTTATAAGTTCTTGAGGAGCTGATACCTTGCGGTGATAACGAAACTCCTCAAGTTATACTAAGTTCTTGAGGAGCTGATACCTTGCGGTGATAACGAAACTCCTCAAGTTATACTAAGTTCTTGAGGAGCTGATACCTTGCGGTTATAACGAAACTCCTCAAGTTATACTAAGTTCTTGAGGAGCTGATACCTTGCGGTGATAACGAAACTCCTTAAGTTAGAATAAGTTCTTGAGGAGCTGATACCTTGCGGTGTTAACGAAACTCTTTAAGTTAGAATAAGTTCTTAAGGAGCTGATACCTTGCGGTGTTAACGAAACTCTTTAAGTTAGAATAAGTTCTTAAGGAGCTGATACCTTGCGGTGTTAACGAAACTCTTTAAGTTAGAATAAGTTCTTGAGGAGCTGATACCTTGCAGTGTTAAACAAAGTAGATCAATCCTCTATAATACTTTGAATATGAAAGAATATTGATACGTTTGTTTTTTGTTTTTAGTTAGCAACGGCTTCCTCTAACCCAGGCACTTCAGGGCACTTCAGGCACGACAGTTAACTCCAACCAGGTCAATAATTTGGAAGATAATGTGAGGTCTGAGGCTGGTTTTGAAGAAAGTGGTATGTCAACAATCCAACTAATTCATCTGTTAGAAAATTTATTTGTGCTGGGCATGACTAACCTAGATAAATGGGAAATAGGTATACATTTTATGAAAACGCATCCTGATGTTACATCACACCCTATATTACTTCAGATTTGGTTTACTCTAAATCAACTATTTCTAACATTTTCGAAGATGAATTATTGAAGAAACTGGTAGACAAAGAAGTAAAATTCCCTCAATGTGGAACAATGTGTTTCATTTGGGAATTAATCAGTTTCTGGAAGATTATCACCACAGCCACTTTCAACACTTCGCCTGACACTCTTTGAAAGGGGAGTATCTTTTACTGGACCTGTTCTTTATAACAAACCATTTGTTGAAATTAAAAGTTTAAAGGGGTTTAATCCCATCAGTTTTTAGTGCATCAGTGATAGTGTTCGTGTTTAAGTTCAATTTCCCGAAAGTTTAGAGTTTAGGTACCATAGAAACTATTAGTATTACAACTTGAAATTTTCACCAGTTGTTCCTGGTAATTTGGTGAGTAGAGTGATGCAACTATGTAATATTATCTTCAATTTTAACTGTGTAAATATTTTTATTTTAAGTTATACATGATAAAAATGTTTTTAATAACTCGCTATAAATTAACTATACTGCATGGTTTTACTTGCTTACATATATGAAAGCACCAAAAAATTTCAGATGAATATCTCAAATATTTTCAGAGATATTGGTACCGGTATAGTAACTTGTTTCCCCATAACATTAGAGCCTAACTCACAGTGTGCTCCCCTTAAACCACCCAATAATTACTAATAAATAAATATTTTTTTGTATTACGTTTATTTACTATAGGCCCTCATTGACAATTTTGCATTTAATGAGATTTAGATTTTTAAGAGTAACAATTATGATTGTCCATTTAACAATGAATATCAACTCCACATATTTACACCCCAATATTTAAGAATTTCTTTTAAACTTATCAAACTATCAAAAAAACAGAATTAAACATTACACAATTACAAGTGTAATTTATACAAGGTCGATAGTCAAAAAGATAAATGAAAATCAACAGAATACTTAAAATTTACACTATAATAGGATTGAAATTCAATAATAACACACGTTGTTGTATATAAACATTTATTTGGTGTGGTATATAATTATTACATTAAATATATAAACAATGGAATATTATTATTAAAATCTAAACAAACATAATGTCCAAACGTTGTCTCTACATTAATTTTAGGATGACCAATTGTCGGTTACTTTTTTTTGATTATTTTCTTTGAAACTGTCCAAGAGAGAAAAAGAAGATTGTAAAGCGCAACACCTTTTGTAATTTAACCAATTTTTTCTGTGAAAATTACAAATGTTATCGTTTATGTCCTTAGAAAATGGTAGACTATGTACAACAGTACCCACTTTCATAACTTCGTTTACATATTTCAACATAAAACCCGTTGGGCTAATTTTGGGTACGACGATAGCATCTACGTTATACGTTCGAAGAATTTGCTTTATTAGTTTCTTAAGTTTGGCAAAGGAAACACTTCCCAAAACATCTTCTTGTAATGGTAACGCATGTACATGTTTTTGACAATACTTTGCTGAGCAATTGAATTTGTCTAAAGGAATGTGGCTGGTTTTTATGAAGAAGTTTTGCACGAAAACCGGTAAATCATCACTCTTTTCAATTATGATGCATGACATTTCTTTTAAGATGTAGGTATTTTTTACGGAAACAAATCCATGTGATGATAATATTGCCAACATATTTGAAAAATACTTATCCAAACTTTTTTATTCTTAATTATTTTATTCTTAACTTTATTCTTAAACAGTTTTTTACTTGTTACACTAATGAAATTTAAACTAATAACTACAGTTTACACATCGATTTATATACAACAACTTTTCACTAAAATCGAAAAAAAAATTAATTCTGATTTGTTCAATAATTAATGAAATGTTGTTTTTCGTAAAACTTCACAAATATTATAAAACTGTTGACTATATAAATATCTTTTGGATTATTTTAAAAACAAAAAATTGAAAATGATTTCAGTTTGGTCACAATAGTTAATAATCAACAGAGTTTACCAAACTAGACTATGTGCCTACTTTAAATCACCTAATAATTACTAATAAATAAATATTTTTTTGTATTATGTTTATTTACTATAGGTCCTCATTGACGATTTTTGTATAATTTAATGAGATTTAGGTTTTTAAAAGTAACAATTATGATTGTCCATTTAACAATGAATATCAACTCCACATATTTACACCCTAATATTAAAATGAATAGATTAACCTCTATCTACACACGGTAATATACATATGAAACCTTTCAATTTGAAAAGAGTTACTTTACTGGGTGTGTCATTGTGTTAATTTACCAATATTCTTTTTGAGTTTTATCAACCCCAAACTACTCACATGTGGATACTGTCTCGACTCCAAAACATCTGACAATCAATGTTATCGACAGGTGTTAGTAAAGAAGATTCCTACTATTATGTCGTATATTATCTTCCCGCCATTACTTTGTGGACTCTTAAGACTTCGAGATAACAAATATTATCGACAGTGTTTTTGTTACACATGTGTGTTTGAATTCTTCTACCTATAACCTTTTTACCACTGAATTCATAACGAGATGGGTTTATTTAAATCAGTATAAATATCATATTTATTATATTCATTTTATAAATGTGGGTAATCTAATCTAAACATTATATGTAAATAACTTAATATTCTGGGCTAGAGACAGTTACAAAGATTGACAATTTTTGAAAAAGTTGCTAATTCTATAAAAAATTAATTATATACTAAAACATTTTTAATCATCTTGTAACTTAGCTAATCTAAGGATTATATCGCTGTCAAAAAGAAGTTCGCTTTCTTTTCCATCTTTACACCCTTTATATCCTAAGACATCAAATGCAATAATATTTTCATTTTCAAAATAACCACTTAAACGGTTTTGAACGTTTTGTATATCTTGTTGACTTTTGAGTATAATGTCGTTTTTTACAACTTCAACAAACTTGTTGACTTTGTTAATTATTCTATAATTCATTATAAGACACAAATTGTGTTTTACGTAATCACGAAAAATTTTCATTGTAAACAAAAAATTATCTAATGTTAATATTTTAATATTTATCAACTTAATTGTTAATTGTGGGTTATCCATTTGATGTCTACTCATTTTACATTTATAGAATGGACAAATATTAATGACATTTACTATTTTTTATTCATTATTGGCATCATAGTGGATCTGATGAAGGATCTGATGAAGTGAACAGTTTCCTTTGGTGGGTGTACAATTAATTTCTCAGTCACAAACCCAACAAATAACTAAAAAACAAAAACACATATTAAAATTAGATTACCACCCACTAATGAATAGGGTAGTGTATTTTTTCGATATTCATTTTTAAAACTCGTACTCCATCTAACTGTTTTTGTGTGAAAATATTGTAAAACTGCTTAATATACAAACAAAATATTACTATTATATCCAACATAACATTCCAATAGAATATTATATTCCAAGAAAAAATATTTTTATAAAGGATACAATCTATGGATTATATCGCTGTCAAAAAAAAGTTCGTTTTCTTTTCCGTCTTTACATCCTTTATATCCTAAAACATCAAATGTAATAATATTTTCATTTTCAAAATAACCACTTAAACAATTTTGAAATTCTTTTATATCTTGTTGACTTTTAAGTATAATGTCATTTTTTACAACTTTAACAAATTTGTTGACTTTGTTAATTATTCTATAATTTATTATAAGACATAAATTGTGTTTTACGTAATCACAAAAAGTTTTCATTGTAAACAAAAAATTATCTAATGTTGATATTTTAATATTTATCAACTTAATCGTTAATTGAGGGTTATCCATATGATGTTTACGTACTTTATATTTATAGAATGGACAAATATTAATGGTATTTACTATTTTCTATTCATTATTGGCACAAAAGAGTCATGGAGGATCTGATGAATGATCTGATGAAGTGAACAGTTTCCTTTGGTGGGGGTACAATTAATTTCTCAGTCACAAACCCAACAAATAACTAAAAAACAAAAACACATATTAAAATTAGATTACCACCCACTAATAAATAGGGTAGTGTATTTTTCGATATTCATTTTTAAAACTCGTACTCCATCTAACTGTCTTTGTGTGAAAATATTGTATATTTTCAATGTTTTTTATTAAATTGGTGAATAACATACCAACTTAGAAATAGAAAACACACGTTGGTGTATGGCTCCATCTGGAACTTTTTACAAACGGTTATACAACCCGTACAAAAATCCATTTGCAGAGATGAGTTCAAACAACCCCAGAATAGAAACGAATTAAACAGATTTACATTGAATCGGCGCACATATTTTAAACCACATGTTTGATTCTAAAAACGTTTTGTTTTTAAACCGACTTTTGTTTTATATGTTATATTTATGCCACTGTATAGACTACTATCTACTAATCTAAAGTTGAGTTTATTAAATGTATATCAATAAATTATGAGGATTATGAACTGTTTTCGTAACTTGAAATTAAAATATTTTAAATGTTAGCTATATGAAAATTCTACCACATATATTTACCTTAATAGGAAAGTTGGTTGTTGAAAGCTGCTAACAGACTGCACTATAGTTGCTATTACAAACTCGTATTTATAAACTTTCTAATCTACGAATACCACTCTTCATTTAAATTTTACAATTCCCCCCCCCTCTCCATCCAACTTTTGCAAATATTGCAAAGTTTTGAAAATATTGCAAAATTTTGAATTTCTAGGGTAAAATGACTATATAAGCGGACTAAACCACACCAACTGTACAGTTGAAGCGTTGAATCAGACAAGGTAAGATATCTACTATTCTTAAACACATAATCTATTCAATGTTTTCCTTTTTATTTATTAAACACATTGAAAACTATTGATAATGTTACATGATAAACAAACATAATTGTGTAAGGTTTTTCGGTACCAAAACATCTTCAGACAACCAAATAATAACCAAACTAAATTTTACATTGTTTACATTTCATTGATTTAAAAAACATATGATATGATAAAAATAAAACATAGAATAATTTAAATAGCAAAATATATTAAACATTGTATTAATAATGGTGGTGAATTTTCAAACGTTTTTTGTTAGTTATTAACTTAATTTTTTTATATTTAAACTTTTATAACCACCCAATTGTTTTTAAACTTCTTTCAGTAAATTACATTTTGCAAAATTATTATAGTTTTTAAATAGTATTTGTGTTCTTATAATCTTGTTGAAAATTTTCTTTTGGTTTAAGCAATATATTTTTTATTGGTTTATTTAAAATATATTAGTCTAATATTTATTCAAAACATTACACGATTTATTTACCAGAGTATTTGTTATAATTAAATTATAATGCTTAAATATTTAGTAAACGTGTTCGGTAACTGACTGCACATACTAAATTATCAGTAATTGGTCGTGTGGGTTTATTGAATTTGTTAATAATTACAGTAATTTTAATTTGATTATTAAGAGACCCTACAATGTTTTTAATTTTAAAATAATAATTTCTTTAACTTGTAAATACTAATATATTACTGTTATTTTTTTAGTTCTAATATGGCCGTTAATGGAACTACATGGTTACAATGTGCTGAGGTCAACCTTGCTTTCAAAAAATATATTGAAGATGTTAAGGTGATTTTAAATTTAAAAAATCAAGAGGAGATGGCTTTCTTGGAAGGTTGTAGTCAAATTTTCTATAAAGAAATTTTAAATATACCACCCTCTCAAGTAAGGGGTATAGTTTTAGGGTTGGTTGACAACACCCAAAAATTCAATACAAAGTATTTGTCAAAAAAGTCAGATCTGAAAACTAAATATGATAAGTTGTTCGATGATATCACTGAAAGAATTGTTAAGATACAAATGCAAGATAGTGTCTTGTTTTTGAGGTTACCGTTCATAAGTAGTTTCTATCAATCTACACAAAACAGTAGTTTGATATATAGTTTTATGCCGGTGGTGGAACAGGTGATTGAAAAAATTAAATTTTGTCAAGAAACTCCCAAGCTAATCCCCATACTATCTTTAGGATTAAACAGTTCGTCTTGTGTAAAAAATTTAGTTGGTCTAAAAAATAGACCAAGGTATGTCATTATAACAACATACCACCCAAACTTCATATTAGAAATGGGTGAAAACATATCTATATACCCTAAACGTTCTACACACTATCAAAATCTAAGAATTATAAGCTTTAATCTCATAAACGACAGCATAACAACTTTCTTGAATATGTTGTAGATGTATTGAATATGGTTGACTAAATTAAACTTAACAACCATTACAAACCCCCTTCTTTAAACAGATGAGGAAATACACATTACAACAATTCACCATCGGCTAAATTTTCAAAACATTTGAAACAAAATAACTTATGGATCAACATTCAAAGGTTGATAAAATAGAAATTCCAAATCCTACACAGTGGATCAACGTTTGATGAATATATATATATACTGTTATTTTTTTAGTTCTAATATGGCTGTTAATGGAACTACATGGTTACAATGTGCTGAGGTCAACCTTGCTTTCAAAAAATACGTTGAAGATGTTAAGGTCACCTTAAAAAATCAAGAGGAGCTGGCTTTCTTAGAGGGTTGTACCCAAATATTCTATAATGAAATTTTAAATATACCACCCTCTCAAGTAAGGGGTATAGTTTTAGGGTTGGTTGACAACACCCAAAAATTTAATACAAAATATTTGTCAAAAAAGTCAGATCTGAAAACTAAATATGATAGGTTGTTCTATGATATCACTGAAAGAATTGTTAAGATACAAATGCAAAATAGTGTCTTGTTTTTGAGGTTACTGTTCATAAGTAGCTTCTATCAATCTACGCAGAATAGTAGTTTGATATATAGTTTTATGCTGGTGGTGGAACAGGTAATTGAACAAATTAAATTTTGTCAAGAAACTCCCAAGCTAATCCCCATACTATCTCTACGATTAAACAGTTCGTCTTGTGTAAAAAACTTAGTTGGTCTAAAAAATAGACCAAGGTATGTCATTATAACAACATACTAGTTGTTTGATGACATCGCCGAAAGAACCATTAAGATACAAATGCAAGATAATAAGATTGCTGTTTCGTACATTGACAAACTTCGGGTGTGTGTTTAATTCTATCTTGTGCATCTTGTGTACAAAATTTAGTTGGTCTAAAAATAGACCCAAGTGTGTCATTACAACAACGTACCACTTCAACTTCAGTGAAAACATCCATCTACCTTAATAGAGAGAGTCATCTGAGTGATCTAGAGGTCATATTCATACGAGGTATATATACGGAAGATAATGTATAATACTAGTATGAACATGTCCACTATAATCACACAACCTACAAGTTTTTCTACAACCTACAAGTTTTTCTACAACCTACAAGTTTTTCTTCTTCCAATACAGTCGCTTTGTATTGGACGTTAGTCGGATGTATACCCATCTACCACCACCTCAACTGTGCTTCCAATATAGACATTTTGTATTGGATGTTGCTCAGATGTATACCAATATCATGTACAAAATGTCTTGTTGTGGATTATTGTGTTTAGGTGGTGTATAAAATATCTATTTAATTCACTTGTTGTATATTATTTATAATTGTTCGTTGTTCAGTATATTCTTTTGTTTTTTATTTGTAATTTAGTTTTATGTAATGCATGTGTTTGTTAAAAAACCAATTAGAAATATAATTCATATTAGAACCTTTTTACTTTCATTTATCTAATGTTACTGTCGAGAGTCACTATTAGTTTAATATAATTTTAGAAATTAAAAGTAAACACTCTAAATATTTTGTTTTTATTATTTTTTACAACACTTTGTGACTGTCTCATCTGCATAAATTGAATATGTTCAATGCAAATTGCAAAAAATGTTTAATTGTTAACTGACCACCATTATTGTGTTTAGGTGGTGTATAAAATATATATTTACTACACTTGTTGTATATTATGTATTTATAATTGTTTTGTATATTCTTATGTGTTTTTTTTGTAATTTTGTTTTTTGTGCAATAGTTTGCACGAGTTAGTTAAAAAATTTAATTATAAATGTTATCAGATCTAATGTTATTGTCGAGAGTCACTATTAGTTTAATATAATTTTAGAAATTAAAAATATTATGTTTTTACTGTTTTTTACAACATTTTTAGACTGTCCCATCTACATAAGTTGAGTATTTTCAATGTAAATTGTAAAGAATGTGTAAAAGTGACCACATTTAATGTTTAGATAGATAAATTATATATTTATAGTTTCTCTGTATTTATTTTTACTGTTTTTATTTATAATTCTATTTTTTTTACTTAAGAGATTAATGTATATGATCTTTATTCTGCTTGTACTTTATTACAGATTGACTTCTTACTAATAAAACTTGTATTATACCCCATTGTTTTGTTTTTTAATTGAATCCATTATTCTCTTGTTAGTTTCTATTTTATGATGGTGTCCAGCTTGCAATCCTCTTTGTGTTTAATCACACAATCATCAATTAATGGTTGTTACATCAATAAATGTTGATAAAATTAATCGATGTAATAATAAAACATAACGATTTTTGAAAATCCGTGATGATGTTATTTGTTAGCTAGCTAACAAACAACATCTACCGGTTATTGCCAGTCCGGAACACGGCGGGTCCATAGGTGGTGGATAATGGAAATCCCTAATTTTAGGGTAGGGGAAGTCTTCCCCCCCGAACCAAAACTGGCAAATTTGTGTCCTATAAATAATACAACCATATTTTCTTAGTAAGCCTATACAAATTTTATATTGTTATTTATAAGTAGTTGAAGTAGTCAAGTAATTGAACAAATTAAATTTTGTCAAAAAAAGTACCAAAACAATGTATCACCCCAACCTTTGATCAGTTGTTAACAACCCACAATTTGTTCATCAAATACATTTTATTTATTTTGTTGTCTCCAATTTTTATCAATTCTTATTAATCAAACAGATTAAGAATTGCGCACAAAAATGTATTTTTTATACGATTAAAAATTTTTGATAAGTATAGCACTTTTTGAGGTTACCGTTCATAAGTAGCTTCTATCAATCTACACAAAATAGTAGTTTGATATATAGTTTTATGCCGGTGGTGGAACAGGTGATTGAAAAAATTAAATTTTGTCAAGAAACTCCCAAGCTAATCCCCATACTATCTCTAGGATTAAACAGTTCGTCTTGTGTAAAAAACTTAGTTGGTCTAAAAAATAGACCAAGGTATGTCATTATAACAACATACCACCCAAACTTCATATTAGAAATGATTGTAATTTTAGAATTTCGCAATTTTTAGTTTTTGAAAGTACCTTTCCCAGTTCTTTCAAAGTTGGGGGCATGTTCACTATTAGTTTAACATAATTTTACAAGTTAAAAATATTATTTCATTAAAATATTTTGTTCTCATTTATCTAATGTTATTGTCGAGAGTCACTATTAGTTTAACATAATTTTAAAAGTTAAAAATATTATTTCATTAAAATATTTTGTTGTGTTTCGTTCGTTAAAACATATTTTAACAAATTGAAGCAAAGGAAATCCATTGAGGTGGGTGGGTGGTCCGTGATGATGTTATTTGTTAGCTAGCTAACAAACAACATCTACCGGTTATTGCCAGTCCGGAACACGGCGGGTCCATAGGTGGTGGATAATGGAAATCCCTAATTTTAGGGTAGGGGAAGTCTTCCCCCCCGAACCAAAACTGGCAAATTTGTGTCCAATTTAAAAATTATTTTTTCTTGATTGACATCAAAATTGTTGGAATTCAATCAATTTCATGTTTGGTCTTATTAGATTATATTTATGTCGCAAATGTTCAGTATTTTTACAATTTTTAAAATGTCACAAAAATAAAATCACACTATGAAGAGAGTGAGGGAAACAAAAACAGTTTTGTGATATTACTTTTATTTCAAGAAAATATGAATAACGTTATAATTATATGACTAACAAACAAATTGTGGGTTTTAGGAACAGTATGCTTGGAATACATAAAACTATTTAATGTATATTTAAAGTAAACTGGGCATCCCAACATTAACATATTTTATCTATCAGTTAATTATCATCGATATATTCCAAGCTGAACCATCATATCCTTAAAACCTGAAAGTTCCTTAGTCTTTTAATTTTTTTAGATAAGCCACTTACATTTTTTTGTTCCAATTTTATGTATATAATTTTGATTAAAATATTTATGAAAGATTTCCACGTTTATGTAAATAAGGAATTTGTTAGTATAATTATAAATAGGGAATTTGCTAGTATAATTATATTTTAGAACATCGACGTTTTGATACACTGGTATACCATGTAGACTTTCAGTACCTTGACAAAACTTACAACAGATCCCAAATTACATTAGATTTATGCGTCATGGTATACTGGGGTACCACTACCACATAATAATTAGTATAATTAATGAAACAATTGTTTTGTAATTACGTCAAAATATAAACCACCAAATTTTTACTAACGTTGTTAATGTGTTAATTGCGATAGGGCTAGATTATGTTTTAGGTATAAATTAATTGGATGTCTATGAACAGTAAATCTAAACTTAAATGTGTAATATTGTTAGGTTTTTATTGGATAGGCATATACTGTATTTAATTCATACATTAACCTGTTTTTTATTGTAATTTGCTACAAACCATACATTTAAGTTAAGAAGTATATTAGTTTTTGTTTTAAAATTATAGATTATAGTAATGCACGGTTCTCAGTTACTATGTTGTAAATATTTACAAAATGTTCACCCATTATATTAGTTTTTGTTTTAAAATTATAGATTATAGTAATGCACGGTTCTCAGTTACTATGTTGTAAATATTTACAAAATGTTCACCCATTTATATTAGTTTTTGTTTTAAAATTATAGATTCTAGTAATGCACGGTTCTCAGTTACTATGTTGTAAATATTTACAAAATGTTCACTCATTTTTCAATAACGTGTAAATATTTAGTCTATTGATTTCAATTTTCAGTTTCTTGTTGTATATATCAAAAGATGAATGTTTACTTAATTCAAGGGTTATTATTTATATCATTTTTTAATAATCATCTTTTAATGTTACTTGTTAGTTAATTTCAATTCATATGTCGTTATAGTAATTAATTGTTAATGATGTACATATTGATTCTTTGTTCATTATTTCAATATTGATAATAAAAAATATCCATAAATAATTAAACAGAAAACTTGGTGAATATGAGAATTTTAATTAACTGTAATTATGCCAATTTGAAATATGTCATAACAACATTAACAACTATATATAAATATAATTGAAAACTAATGTACAAACAACAAATAAATATATACAAACAATAAGGTGGACATTCGAAGAGGTAACAACGGAAACCAACTAGCAGTGGTAAACAAAGAAGATCTGGTGAGGGGGGGGGGTTCTGCCTTTTCTTCGCTCCATGTAGGAGCGCTGGGGACAATAGAACGGCCCGAAAAAGGTTCAACGAGTTACTCGAACTCTTTGACCAGCAACCTACCACACTAACTTCTTTTATGGACACTCAAACCCCATCCCATAAAAACCAGTCAACAGCACCAAAGTGGTTCAACGGGCTACCAAGACTTCTCGATCAGGGATGATACATTAATCCCCTAACCACCATCGGCCACGACTGTGTGCAGCCACCGGCCTAGGAGCAAGTTAGACTACCTCATTGCCAAACTGACTCAACACTACCAACCTCCTGCGCTCCATGGCCACTAAGCCCCACGCCCACGTTCGTGATCCATGGCCTTGAGGAACAACCACCATCGGCCACAACTGTGTGAAGCTAGTAGCCCAGGAGAGAATCAGATTACATAATAGCCCACTGACGCAGCATTGCCAACCTTCTGCACTCCAAGGCCACTAATCTTTTAATCCTTCAACAACCACAGCTTGGTGAAGTTACCATTCACAGGAGCAAGTCAGAATACATCATCTCCCACTGACGCAGCACTATCAACCTTCTGCGCTCCATGGCTCCAAATCCCTTAGCCCACTCTCGAGATCCATGACGTTGTGGATCAAGCATCAGCAATGCAAGAATCCACCTTCGTCCCATTTGTTCTTAGTCCCATTCGTTATTATTATTCGAGACCCATGATGTTATGGATCAACAAGCTTCGATGCAAGAACCAACCTTCGTTCCATTCTTTCCAAACCTTCGAGACCCTTGGCCTCGTGTACCAGTCATCATTGGAACCTGACTCTAGTGTTAAACTGAGTGGACTTGTGTAGTGCAGGAATACAATCTAGTGTGAAATCTCCAAGTGACTTTCTTCCAGTCTTCCCGAAATGAATAACCACCCATGAAGAAAGTTAATGTTCCACATATAAGACCTCACGTATTATCAGATAAGTTCTAGCAATAAGCTTAGTTAAAAATTATAGCTTACAAAATAACTTTACTTAATAAAGTTAATTAAAGTCTTAAATTCTTATTGTAATATTATTTAAATGAAATAGAGAGAACAATTTTCAAAGATCGTGTTAATATACTAATTTTATAAAGTAAATCTTGATTTATTGTACTATACAAATCCACCGAATTAAACCTTGAGATAAGAGCAAAATTAAAGAATAATTTAATTTAATTAATTGATAGAGTTTAAATCAATGTAACAAATACCACAAGGGGTATAAGGTTACAAGTTATTAATTAAAGTCAATTCATATGTTTTTTAATAGGGTTTAGAAAATATTAATATTTAGGCTGCATAACATTTTTGTCTGTGTGTTTGTATAGTACAGTTGGTTTATTTTCACGTTTTATTTACTTGGTTTCAACGTTTTTCAAGTAAAAAGGTTGTGATTTTAAAAGTAGTTTTTATTTATATTATTAAGATGTTATCTGATATTGTCATTAATATTTAGAAAGGTTATACAATTACAAATAATTTAAATAAAACAAAACATATTGTTGGACTAATTATTTGTATGTTACCAAAAAAGGTTTTGATCTGTTGTTTTAATATATGTATCATTAGCTATATAATTTTAGAATAAATATATGTTTGATGAAGTGTTTCATTTTAAGTTATTGTCCTCTAATACTATTGATTGTTGATTTCCTCAACTTCATACACAGTATAAATTTTCATCGATTTCCTTGTGTTAAAAAAAATGAATAATTTTTGGCAATCTTTAAATATTTAAAAGTAAACTCAATACGTGCACAGTGGAATCATTTCTCGACGAGAGTGAAACTTGATTAATTATAGTAATTGTTAATCTAAAAAAACTATAAAGTTCATGAACATGTACACGTACAGAATAAGCTTAAGTACATTTGGTACATTAATAAAATAAATGACAACTATTGAATTTTGGATTGTATGGTGTAACAAACTGGGAAATATATATGTGTTTACCGAGTGTGTTTGTGTGTTATGCTGTAAACAGAAATCATAAAAACACATTTGAAATTAGCTATTTCTATTTCACTAATATAAAGCAATAGGAATTATGTTTTTTATAAATACACTATTATACAAGTTTAGGCCTACTCCTAATATGATATGAACAAGTTTAGGCCTACTCCTAATATGATATGAACGTTCCTATGTCATTAGATTTAACTCGAAAATTACTTGCGTAACTCTTTTCCATTCCATAAAGTGTAATTCATCGTCCATGTGAAGTGTGATTTCAGCCGAGTGGACCCAGCTTACAGGGGAATTTTTTTTCTGCCACTTATACGATATGTCCCTACCCGTGGCAATAACTTTTGGCTTACACCAATAAAACATTTGTATTACAAAGCCCCTATCTATCTAGATACGTTAAATCCTACATGTTTACCAGATTTATTCACCATACAGTTTCATTTTCAAAAATTTATAATCTCATTGAAGAATTTTCATGTATATATATAAAAAAAAGACAATTAGAAGCACCCCTAGCTAAATGCCTTGAGTATGATTTGCAATAGGTTACCGGGGTTCTATTTCCCCACTATGTTATCCAAAAAAAAAAAAAAAACTCTTCCAGAGAATGAATGTATATTTCTTATAAAAATCCACTCGCTATCGGCCATGTAGGTTTTCAATTTAAAAGCCCAAATGGGGTTTCAAACCTTCGACCCCTATACATACAAAAAAAAAATAAACATTTAGCTACTAAGCCACTAATCCAGGTGAACTTTGACAACATAACTTTCTTTCACTTCTGATTTTTTTTTTTTCAACAACTCAATCAACAATCCAAATACACTATACCAAATATATATATATATAATCCCTATCCATATCTTATCTACTCTTTTTTTTTTTTTTTTCTCCAGATATCACTCATCAACTAACAACAGAAATGAACCTTTTTTTTTTTTTCCTCTCCCTAACCTAACATAACCTAACCAAACAAACACAACCTCACAAACCACACTAATAACATCAATAACCTCTCATCTCAACAACTCTCACACACACACACACACACACCCCCTCTCTCTCTCTCTCGCTCGCTCTCTCTCTTTCTCCTCTCTATTACCTCTCAAAAAAAAAAAAAAAAAAAAAACAAACAAACAACACACAAAGAGAAGAATAACAACAAACACACACAAAAACACACACATAACACAAAAAAAAAAAAAAAAACACACACACACACACACAACACATAACACACAACACATAACACACAACACATAACACACAACAACAAACAAAGGTGCAAGCCACAAGACAAAAATTCAACAACCACCCACCGACCACCAAATAACCCTATTATTCACTACTCGTATGTACTGTATATTTAATGTGTATTAGAGATATATGTAC
>JAQJVL010003621.1:0-57727 GCA_035578905.1 Stictocephala bisonia | reverse complement strand
CCCCACGCAATTATGCCGTTTTGCATACTTGATTGCACATACGCACAATAAACTGTTTTTAATAGAGCAAAATCTAAAATACTAGATAAAATTGAAAACATACAGATACACTTGCGCAGTTTATTATTGATACATCTTATATGTTCAGACCAGTTAAATCTGTTATTGATAATTATTCCTAAATATTTGTACTTGTTAACTCTCTCTACAGAAAAACGGAGACAGCCGTTTCCTTGGTTGCCGCATATGTGCAATTTCAACCATAAATTAATCCGATCATTAGCAGTTCTAAGACTGCTACTACTACTCTAAGCCATGTACTTCGTCTTGTCCACATTGACTGTCAGTTGATTCTAGTCAAACTAATGCTTCACAGAGAGAAAACCACGTTCTGCATCGCAATATGCGTCTGTCCAAGAATTCTCTTCAAATAATAATAATGTGTTGTCCGCAAACAAAAACATCTCACAGTAATCTAAACTAATTTTGCCTAAATTATTTATGTAAATTAAAAATAAAACTGGACCTAAGGTACTGCCCTGAATTACACTGTAGTTAATTGCCTTCTGATCACTTGGAACTCCATTTACTCATACCATTTGTTAAATAACTTTTAAACCAGCTCAGAACGTTTCCTGTAACACCGATATACTGTAGTTTCGTTAAAAGCAAATTCTGTCAAGCGAATCGAATGATTTTGCTAAATCAATAAAAAGTAACAGAAGCTGTTTATTTTTCGAAATCCCATCCTGAATTTTGTTAGTGATGTGGAAAAGGTTGTCGTCTATTGTTTGATCACTTCTAAAGCCATATTGCTTATTAGAAATAAGATTATCTAACAAAAATTCTGTGAGTTATTTCTTGACACATTTCTCTAATATCTTAGATATTACACTCAGCAATGATATTGGCCTGTAATTCGTGGCAATTCCCTTCCTACACCCTCATTCTTAATTACGTCTGCGTGATTATGATCAACTTCCGGTGCTGAGCCTCCACGCATTTCATTAACACATTCAGCAAGCTGCCGCTCAGTGACGGGGACCAAACGAAACTCAGCTTCCGTCTTGTGCTGAGCATCATCACAAGATCATCTAGTAGGTTAACTTACTAGATTTGTAAACTCCCTGCCATGACAATCAGCTGACCCTCCTTATATCTCTAACTCTACATATTAGGGAGTGTTGTCAGGCGAGTACTAGGTGTGGGAAAACTATGTTGTTTGATGGCACATTAATTTAATAAACATATATTTTTATTTAAGTGTATACGTTGTAATCCCATTGGTGGCTAAGCACCATTCAATGAGAGCTGTAAACTAACACCTACTCCATTGTTTAGGGTGACAATTGATACGATTCAGGAATTGGTGACTAGTCCAGTGCAGTGTGCTGGCTGGGGTGAGCCAGAAAAATTATTCTTCACTACTTCATTTGACCCAGACATCCACAAAATTGGAGCTAAGTTTGAAACAATTCAGGATGTGGATAAAGCTGTCAGTAGAGTTGCAGCAGGAACACTTGCTTACTACGAGAATGAGTTTTTTCTTCTTGACACTATTGTCCAGTACAGCAACAAGACTAGTCACATCACTCATGGTTCGTTTTTATACATTTTACTGTGTTATTTATCACTTCAATCATAGGTCTTTTGCTAAATGGATGTGCAGGATTTAACGATTCTTTATATGAATTTAATTTAATTTACATTAAATTCATTTTACATCATATACATGCCTTTAACCATGGCAACGAGAAAAGATAGTAGGTATCTTGAGGCTGTGCACTAGACTGTGACTTCACATGGGCGAAATCAGCTGTTTTTTTTATTCTATTAAATACTAGTAACTAAAGTTACCATTACGTAGAAGCACTCAGCTAAATAGTAAGCAAGTTATTTACCACATATCAGTTGGAATTGTAACAACGGGAATTTTAACGGTATTTTTGTATTTATTTTTGCCATTTCGTGCATGTGACATCATCTCTCATGATACCTACTGTCTTCTTTTCTAGATACCATGGGGTTAACCATACATCTAGAGTCAAGTCATAAATAAATCAGCAATAATAATTGTAAAAGTTACAAAGAATGATTGAAAAATTTATTTCAGTTTTTTATAAATTCTACTGCAGAAAGACCAGTATATAAGGTTTCAAAGTTCGTTTGAAATGGAAAAAGTATTAAAAATATATATCATAGATTAATTTAAATAAAAGTAATAAAATTAAACAACTTACAAAACAAACAGAAGAGCTGAAGAATACTGTTCATCTAAGTGAGCATGGGTAGCGAGAGAGGAGTGGATGTGGTGTTCAAAGTTCACATTGGTTCAGGTCCGTCTCCTGTAATTGGATCTGATTATTGTCTCGGCCTCCTCAATTCTTAGCTGTGATAAGAAATCACTGACTCTTTTTTTTTAAATTGTAAGAAATTGACAACTAAATATATTTAATTCGCCCAAGTGGTGATAAATATTACTGTACAAAACATGCGCAACATAAAAGGAATTAGTAAGTTCAATTGATTTGACTAGACGTAACAGTATTATGCTAACATTTTCTTAAAATCTTATGTTATATGAGTGTGTAACAGGTGAAAACAGAGAATCTAAACGCTTAAAAATGTGCAACAAAAGAAACTTTATGTACAGCTGACGGATTGTAATATGACACTTTTATGATAAAGATCAATAGTTGAATACCTTCAATGTTTTTTAGACCAATTTTAAGTATGGTTTTTGTAAAATATATAATGGCTGAAGAGTTGATTGCAATGCTCCTCCCCAATGCAAATTCCAAACGATAATAATGACTGAATGTAAGCATTATAACCTAATTTGACATGTTTTTCGTCCAGAATTCCACTAAGCTGATTGAATGCAAAGATATATTTCCTAATTTTATTCTTTAACAAAATCAATATGTTCTGACTATTTTAATCTATAGTCAAAAGTGACGGCTAAAATTTATAACGATGAAACTTTATCTGTAGATTCACAAGAGCAATTATTGTTGAGATAATCACCACAAGTGTGAATTTTTAAATCTTGCAAATCATAGTCAGTAATATGTGATAAGGAAATTGGCATGAATTTTGTCTTTGCAACGTTTAATGAAAGGATATTCTGTCTAGCCACTTTTTGAGCAGCACGAGATCAAATAATGCTTTTAATCTCGTTTCTTCCCAGGATGCACCCTTCAATAAAATTAATGTGTCGTCTGCGAATAAAAACAGCTCGCCATATAGATTTAACCTTGAAAGATTATTTATATATACTAAAAATAAAAAAAGGCCTAAGAGTGCTGCCTTGGACAACACCGTAGTTAATAGGTAAAGCGTCACTATTAATATTACAAATTGATACTTTCTAGGATCTATGAGATAAATAACTTTTAAACCAATAATTACGTTGGTAATTAAGTTAATACCACTGTGTGTGTATGGGTGGGCGGGTGGGTCAATACCACTGTGCGTGTATGGGTGGGCGGGTGGTATTATTCAGAGTGTGATTATATTAATAAATATTACTGTTGGGCATGTGAGTCCATTTGAATGTATAGTTATTTATAATATTTCCATTGTAATACATGAGATTGATACAAACTTACAAAACCAAGAATCAAAATCCTACAGATTGTAATTTAAATAGTAATTTTTCTGTATCAACAGAATCAAATACCTTTTTAAGATCAAGAAATATTAGCATTGCGCGGCAATTTTCAGAGATTGAATATTTAAGATTTTTACAAAGATCGAAAAGGCAGACAGAATTATTAAAATCTTGTCTAAACCCATACTAATCACTACATAAAATATTATTTTTCTAAAAATAAGATGGTAATTGTTCTTTAACCACTCGTTCAAGAGTCTTAGAAAAAACGCTGAGTAGAGAAATTGGCTGGAAATTATTTTTGTCTTTAACATCATTAGATTTAAAAAGAGGAAACACTTTTACAGTTTTAAAAACACCTGCAAAAATCCCATAATGCAAGCTTAGGTTTATAAGGTAAGTGACCTAGAAATAATTAAAGCATTCTGTTTCATAATTGTGGTAGAGACGTCATCATCACCAGGAACGGACCCTCCCCATAGAGAATTTATATGTCGTATTGTATCAAGGTCAGTCACAGGGTCAAGTGAAAAATTGGCGTCAGTACTGTAGTCAGAGTCATTCACGATTGGGTCACCACTGGAGTCTATAGCGTCCGCCAAATTTTGCCTAACGCCTGCAAAGAAGCTATTAAATTCATTCGCTATACAGACTTTTATATCATCTCTAACAACAGTATTTGCTAGTAAAATTTAATCTAAAGGAAACTGACTTTTCTTACACACTCTGCCTGACAACTCATTAATGATTTCCCAAAATAATTTTGGATTATCTTTATACTCCCTTATTTTCTCCCAATAATAACTCCTTTTAGCGGTTTTTATTGTGTTGCTGACAATTCGTCTATGTTCATAAAATTGTTCTCTTAAATTGAAATTAAATGGTTGGTTTTTAACTTTTTTACTCAACTTATCTCGTGATCTAATCGAAGCTGTTAGTTCTGTTGATATCCAAGGTTTAAAGCAAGTTGAACGAAAATTTGTCAATTTTTTTGACTTTTCGATTGCATTGATAATTATACTGATAAATATTTCACAGCACCTATCAACATCGAAACAATTGTAAACGGCGGAATTAATTAGTACGTCTGTAACACAGGCATAGTCAATGTAAGTATGAGTGTTTTCAGTAGAGTCAGTAGTGTCAGTGTGTTTAGGGGCAAGGACAGTGAGGCCGGTAGAGTAGTGGTCGGTGACGGCGGTCCGCAGGACAGCTGACCTCACGGCACTCATGTCCCGATAGGTTAAAAATGTGGTTGATAGTAGATAAACCATAATCAGTTACCCTAGTCCGCTTGTCGATACACTGTGAGAGTCCAGCCCCCACCAAAGTATTTAAGTACAATTCAGTTAATGTGTCATTTTTTAATAAGTCGATATTTATGTCACCTACTAAAATACACATTGCAACTGATTAGTTTAGTAAAAGTAAACCCTAATTAAAAACAGTAAATGATAGTTTATTAAATAAAAACATATAGAGTGGGCCTAAATGAACAGGAAATAAAATTAAATTGTATGATGTAACAAGGATGAATGAACAATCTACAAACTTAAATTAACGCAACTAATAATTTAGGAAATAATAATTTTATACAACGACTGCATGTCTACAAATGAAAGAACTAGTAAGAACAGTCTGGTTTTGTAAAATGGAAACAAATAATTTAAAAAATTAAAATACTCAAGTTTACTTAACCCTCATCTCCAGTGTAATAAAGAAGTACATCTTTTATAATATATAGAAATTAAAAAATTACAAATATATTAATTGGAATACAGCTGTGAGGTTGAAACTATAATGCAAAGAAAATATATAAATCATGAATAATGTTCTGCTATTAGATTTAATTATTAATAGTTTTTTAATTAGCATAATACGTGTTGGTACATATACAGTACAAGTAAACGTCACGCAACACAAATTTATTACAATATAAGCACAAAATGCACAAATATATTTAATTATTATTAAGTTAATTTTAGTACTAAGCATTATGCCATTTGTATTTTTAATACTGACAAGTCTCAACCTTAACTGCATTCATGTATTTATGCGGAAGGTGTTATAGCTGCTGAAATAATAAATAAATAAATAGAAAAATTAATGCTTATTCCCAGGAATCTATTCATATAATGAATTAATTAAATACAATATGAAAGGATTCATCTTTATTAAAAATAGATAAAATTACCTTAATTTTTTTCATTACAATATCTCTAACCAAAGACCTGTCAAAAATGCATATGCATAATTTAACATGAAACTGCATGTACACACTGTTCAGTATATATATACATATACGTGTATGGGTGGGCCATATATATATAGTTGTTGTCAACTACCATTTATTAATTTTAAAAAGTAGTAATGCTGTATAATGCATATTATGTTGATTATTTATATAACTATTTAAGTAAAAGTGGGCTCCATAAGCACCAAAATATTTTTTTATGAAGTTAGTTCCTCATTAATTTCAGCCAATAACTTCATAAAATTGTAAGTAAACACATAATCATTAGTTTTCAGTTATTGAACGATATGCAGCTTCTAAGGATGATATCTTTGCAAACTTGGATGTATGAGCTGCAATGACAAGGCAATTTTTTTTTAGTCGAACGATGAGGACTCTTCTTGTTTCTCCTGCTATAATCTAGCTCTCTATTTATCTGTTACCACTTAGCAAAATGGTGTCTTGTCCAATTTCTGATAACTTACAGGGCTACAAACAACTAATTTTAATTTGTCAATTTTTTTCTCCATAGAATTTTTTTTTACTTAATTGTACTAATTTTATAATAGAAGCTGAAACTATTAAAAGCCTTAGTCAAGCAATGAATAATCCTTTACCCTTTTAATTTTTAACTGCAAAATTAACAGTTTGTTTTCATACAATTTTGTTCAGTTGTTTTACCTATTAGTTTTAGTATTGTATTATAAAGGATAAATATTTTTAACTGACCTCCTATTATTGTAAACAATTTTTGCTTAGTTCACTTTACTTATTTTATAATTATTATTTCTGAGGCAAGTTTTATATTAAATGATGTTAGAATGAAGATAGTTGTAATTATTTTTCATTAACTGCTGCTTTTATATATATATATGATCTGAAAATGATTTAAATCCTGCTCTATACTTATGATACAAAAATTACAATACAACTAAACTTTTAAAACATGCTACATAAATTCTTTAAACAATCTGTGAATATTGTCTTTGAGAAAATTATGTGCTATTAATGCTGATATGGCAATATTGTGATTTATTGTATTTTTTATCCTTTATATATTTCCTGTATCACAATACAATTTGTTTCTTCTAAGGTGAACAGCAGAAACAGTACAAACTACATATCATGGAGGACTGCATCATTTCTATGCCAGTGAGCATTGGCCTTACAAAGAATTCACCCTTGAAGCCTCGGGTTGACAAGTTCGTTCAGCGAGTAGTAGAGGCAGGCTTGGTAAATAAGTGGCTATCGGATATCATGGCTGATTCTCGAAGAAGACATGATGCCTATAGAACTGTTCAGGTTAATGCAATGATATATCTTCATTCTCTTAAACTTTTTTTAATGGATAATAATTAAATTTTACTTATGAGATTCAGTTGGGGTACAATGTTTCAAAGACTGTTTTATGCTGTATACCAATGGCAGCAGTCTGACTATTCGTAACATTTATTTAATGAGCTAAAATAGGAATTAACAGTTTTAATTTTAAAACAAAGAAAATTAAGTAAGATACAACTAAACAATTAAAAATAAGTCATATTGTGGTTGTGACTAACTTTAACGATAAAAGTGTGAATCCATATACAGTCATATCTCTCTACTTAAATTGTAAATTTAATTCTTGTTCACTGGAAGTTTCCTTCAAATATAAAGTAGTGATTATAAAACCATTTATATTCTTGGGAGTACCAGTTCGAATCCTGGCTTGACTGTTCGTTTTTATCGTATTATTCACCTTGTACTATACTGATTCTCCCCCTTACATTGTTTGATAAGTTCCACACAGATCAATTAGTCTATGGTAATGGGTAGAATAAAATAAATGATTTCCATTGGATATAAAATTAATCAATTAACATTGCATAAAGGCTTATTATCACTAAACAAAGCCAAAGGTTCGTCTGTGTATTCAACAGCTAAATTTGAAAATATAATAATAACATTTCAGTCTTCTGGACTGTATCCATTCAGACTTGATAAAATTGATCTGATTTTCTGTGATGGTTATTTTACTTTACATAAAGGAACTTATACTGACCTGCAGTTCTTTTCCCGCCATATAAGTTTTCTAAGATTAGTAACCTCCAAGCTAGTACTGTCCTCTAAATGTGATGGATTATTATCATTTAGGGACCGTCTCTAAATTACGTAACGCCTGAAGGGAGGGGGGAGTTTTTTGGCAGCGTTATGCACAGTTAGAGGGGAGGGGAGGGGGTTGAAGGCAGCGTTACATAATAATAAAGCTAAACAATTTGTTTGAGTTTATTCACAACATTTTATAGTTTTTCCCAAAAATAAAAGATTTTAAAGTAAGTAATATATTCTCCTCACATTAGAAAAGAGTAATGGAACAAAGTTGGAACAATAACTATCATAAAACATGTATGAAAGTGGATGAAAAAATGGTGGGATTGGTGACAGCATTACTTATTTTTTTAGAGGGTTTACTATTACCGTTAAAAATCCTATAAATAATCGAATAAAGTTACACAAGGGGAGAGGGGGTCTGAAAAGGTCATTTTTAGCGTTATTTAATTTAAAACACTAAGTCATTGCAATAGTTTGGAATGCTATTAAGATATTATAAAAAACAAAAATTTAGTTAACTCTGTGAAAGTACATTCATCAATCAAAAGTAATAGAAATATCACTTTTTTAAATCATTATTTTCAATTGCTAATATTGAAAACTAAATACCAAATAATTCAAACTATAACAATAATCTATATAAAACTGTAGCATTTTTATAGGCTTTACAATCGTAAATGCCACAATAAATTAAAAGGACATGTCCAACAATAACATAAAGAAAAAAAAAAACACTGGCATCATTTCATTCATTTTAAATGTCATTCCAATTTTTAAAAAAATTCTTGAAGAATTCGTTTACATCCACTAATGGTTCGTCAAAATTGACAATTGGAGAGAAAAAATAGTAAAAAAAAAAAAAACGATACATGAAACTTACAAGAAATCAAGATAAGGAGTTTAAGTTGGGATTTCTAATGTTGCAGGTGAAAGCACTAATGGATACAAGCAAATTTTCTGGTGCTTTGGTAGCCTTGGGCATCGGATATATTTTTTGCATCCTAGCCCTAGTAGCAGAGCTCCTATACTGGCACATTGTTATCAAGAGAGATCCACTTTTTGACAAGTACTCTATGCAACAGTTTTACTCCTGTAAAAAGTTGAAATCATAACTATTATCATTTGTAAACACAACATAAAATGTGAATAAAATAAAGTAAAAATAGATTCTATGATCTGTAGTGAATTATTTTTCAGTTTTAAGTCACTTTTAAATTTTAGGTTATGTTATAGAGCACTACACCAGGATATTGTATAAGAAGAGATAGGACACCAGCAAACTTACCAGAGAATACATGATCAATGACGCAATTTGTCATTATGTCATCATGGGAGTAGCATTGTCTTTTCAGATAAGTTTGCTGATATCCATCTTTCCTATTATACTAAATAAATAACTCGATAAAAAGAGAAAACGGTTTCCATTTATTATTTGAATAAACAATTTATTACGAAATACCAATCCAAAATCAAAATATGAAATGCATTTATGGCGTGAGCCCAAGGGTTGGAAGTTGTTCTCCAGAGTACACAAAACGTTCAATAGGATTTCCATTAGCAATGACTCCCAGTCGCACAACACCACCACTGGATCCATCTCTCTGCATTGCCAGGCTGATGGCTGCAACATAGAAAGAGAAATCTAACGCTGAATCTTAAAATAACTATTTCAAGAGAAGATACCAATCTAATGTTAAAATATTACAATTCACTTCTACTGACAGAGAATGAAATTTATAACAAAAATATAGTTACTTCAGGGAACCATTATTATTCTAGTTCTAACAATATTACTAGTGACACCATTCTTTTACTGAATCATACTGTACAAATATGAATACAGTGAACTTTTATTTGATACTTACAACTGCTTCATTATTGTAATAATTTTTTTTTAAATAATACTGTACTCAAGTTTATGAAGTTTATAAAAATGTGTGTAATCTGACCCAATGAATTAATGTTTTGTTTTCATCCGTGCCACTGAATAAATATTATATAAGACGATCCATCATTTTAAAATGTCTGTCTCTATAAATTTTAGTTCTTACTTTGAATATGAGACAGCCCAAGCGAGAAGTGCACTCTCATACACTGAATATGTCCCCCCCCCCCCCGATTCCAAAATGCAGACTTTCTCTCATACAAGGAAAAACAATTTAGAGTACACAATTAACGAAAAAGAAGTCGCCTTAAGAGGAACAAAGTTTAAACAATTCCTCATAAGACCTGACCTTCTTATAAGAATTGTATTCAGTGTCACCGCTTTGTTCTGCTGTAACACTCTACAATCTGCTTGAGTGTCAGCTCCTGTATATAAGTAATTGGGTAGGCCATAACTTGCTTATGTATCCATTAGGAGGGCGAGCTGGCCACATTCAACTGAATGTATCATTTGATTGAGTGGCTACATTCTCTCGTGTGTATTTAATGGATGGGTGGATGGTCCATGGTCAGTCATTTGTATCCATTGAAAGAGCCACAGCCAGGTATGTATTCATTGGAGAAGTGGATGGGCCACAGTCTGTTTTATCTATCCCATGGATGGGTGAATGATCCAGTCAGTTATTTGTATCCATTGAATGTATGTTCCACTGCCAATTTATGTATTTCTTGGAGAGAGGGTGGGCCATAGTCTGTTGTATCTATTCCATGGACAGGTAGGTGGTTCATAGTCAGTCATATGTATTCATTGAATGGGCACATCCACTTGTGTGTATTAATTGAAGAGGAGGGTGGGTCAGTCTGTCGTATATACCATATATCATAAAAAATAGAGGTTCCCCTAAGAAATTTCAAAGTTGACCACCATATTGGAAAATGGCGACCGAATTTTAAAATTTGAACTACGTATGTGATTGTAGTTAACACAAAAAAAGGTAAAGTTCCCCATTTAAAGTGTACTGTAAAATTAGTTCTTTTCAAGACCCCAATTGTGGCCATCTTGAGTTGATCACCCTGTATAGAGATTGTCAATGTGCTGAGTCACAGTCAGTCATATCTTATGGATAGATGAATATTTAGATTATATCTTTTCTCTTTAAATTAGTAATCAATCTGAAACTTATATTATATGATCAATCTTTATCCCAAAAATTAAGTAATATTTTCCCCCTCTTTTAACATTAAATTTGTTTAGTTTGAAGTATTCATCGTTCATAAAAGCAATGTTAGTGAGAACAGTGCACCAAATTTTTTTAAGTTGTGCAATATTATTTCACTGTGGGTGATTTGACTGCAATGTGTTTCCGCACAATATGTTGTAGTTGTTTCCATCTAAAAGTCTATTGCCTGAAAACTAAGAACAATTGACTTTTCATTTCCTAATGATGTATTGGTGCTTATTTGTCATTGGGCTATTAATTAATGACACTTTCTAAGGAATAGTCGGCCTTATTTTGTATCAATGACTACATTCGCTCATCTACACTCAATCGAAAATCCATATTCGCCCATATCTTGACGATCGGCGTCTTATGAATAAATAAATAAATAAAAATAAATATAATATATAATCTGTTTATTAAATTACCATGATAAACCAACTATAAAATATATTTCCCTTCATAAAAACAAAAAATGTTCCATTTCTCAACTTCATTCTGGTTTTTAGCAAATCCTCTCAAATGTATGTAATTATTCAAATTACTTATAAAATAGCCGAATAAAATCAAAATAACGTAAGTCAGGATAGATGAACAATTATATGTATTTTGTTGTGTATGTGCTGATAGTAAAACAATAATAAATGAAATATTGATTACACTATCTCAATATTGTTTTCTATTTATAAACTACTTCTTTAAAAAGATTTTATTAGCATTTCAGAAAACAAAACAGAAAACGAAAACAAAACTATGGTTACAAATGTCTGTATAAAGTACTGGTGCTAAAAACCACTAATTTATGCCCAATGGTTTTTAAAACATGTTAAAACACCTTAACACTTTTAGAGTACTTTTTCTAAGCACCTTAAACATGAACTATTATTATTTCAGAATTCATTAAGAACAAAGATGTGTACAATCAAAAGTCAACAATATGTAGGTCATTCGAGTTAATATATAAAATAATATTATTGGTATCATTTATTATATTAAAGCAAAATTTATTTTTTGTTGATTTAACACTAATAAAGATCAAAATAAAATAGCATACGTTAAAAATAAATATAAGGATAGTTGCTCTAATAACACATAAGAAATGATTATAAAATGTTACAAAGTAGATTTATTAATGAACATATATGAGTTAAAAATTAGAAAAATTATCAAGGATTAAGTCTTGGAATACTGTTGTCAGAGTCTCAGCTCATTCGCCAGCGGCCATACTCTGTCCCACACAGTTTGGCAGGCATTAGGGCAAACCAGCAGTCTTTACAACTTGGTTCAGTCTGGATCGGCTGTAAGCAACCATACTAACCAACCCCAGCCTGCTGGCAGACCAAATATAGTCGGACCACTAATAGTAACGGATATTGGATTGGCCGCTCAAGAAATCCAACTCAACTATTTACTCTGTAAAAGAACTATATTTTATTACATAGCTAATCTGAAAAAGTAATTTCCCTCATTGTCAAAAACTTTCCATTTGGCACTGTGAATCTCTTGTCCAGACCTCAGGAGTTGTATTTTTATGCCTCATTTAGTATTTGTTTTGTAAAAAGGATTATACTGATTACAATATGAAAGCATAAATATGATTTATCAAGTTTATTCAGAGATTTTGTTGTATGCCTTTGTATCATCTAACTTATATTCCTTAAAATAAATACACAGATAGATTTTTTTACTGTGAAAGGGTTTAATTATTTTTCAATGACAGATTTATTAAATTTTTTGAAACATTAAGATTGTTTTTTTTCTAAACTATACTATCAAAAATTAATTATTTATTGTTTGAGTTTGTAAACAGTTTACAATACAATATTAAACCCAAACCATTTAATTAATTAATTATTATTATCGTTAGGTTAGAGAACACTTGGGCAAGACTTATCTAAGACTTGACACACTATAATCTGATGATTATAGGATTGACTCCCATTGGATTGCAGTGCCCATCTATCTTCTGTATGTCATTTGTACTGTACTTCTTAGAAATTAATGTTTAGGCAAGCATATATTAGTACAGTATTGTTCATATGAAAATATACCTTTTAACAATACAAAAAATTCAATGTCTCACAGAGATTGTGCCAATCCATCCCTAAAACACCAAAGGGACTTTTGAAAACACTTGTAAATGTTTCACTGAGAAGGTGATAACTAAAAGAATGTGTCTGGCCAGATGCCAGACAGACAAGTGCTACAAAAATTGGAATCTATACAGGGATTGCACTTACAATAAGCTCATAATATGACCAACTATTATATATCACTATATTTATTATTTATGAATAAAAAGCTTGACAATGTAGTAAGAAAAACCTGTTTGTTCCTAATTTACTTTAACCCTTGTAGGGCAAATTTTTAAGGTGATTCGCTTGAAGGCCAGCTTTTAAATGGGTAATTGTGCCTTGAAAGTCAAAGCATTTTTCAGCTTCAGAGAATTGTTCTAGTTCAAAAATGATAGTACTCTTTTTTTTAAACAAAAATTAATACATTTTATACATCTGTCTTTGTTATGAAATACCTTTTAGAAAACTAATATGATTTGACAAATTGCTTTTAAATAAATAACAAAATAATAATAACATTCACATTTTTCTAAAGTTTGACATATGTAAAAAATACTAAATATAATTTTGGTTCACTTAGTCACATATTATCATACTATTAACTCATTTACAAACAAAATAAAACAAATTTTACATACGTAAAGTTATTATTAATTGTGTAAAAGTTGACTGCATCAAATTAGTTCATAGTTTAAAAATGGTTCTAATACACAAACTACTTTAGATATATAAAACTAGTTATAACAATTCTACAGGAACTTTATAAATACAGTAGACTCTCAGAAATCCGGACTAATGTGGCGGTTGTCCGGTCCGGATTTTAAAAAATCCGGATTTCCCGGAGTTTGTTGAATGCATCGTCAATTTCGGCTTTTAACGGTCAATTATTACAATACGGGTTCATTCAAGGGCAAATATAACATAAGTGTGGTCGGCACGTAAAGATAAGGCAGTAGGCTAGAGACGGGAGCAGAGGCGTTAGCTTCAAACAAAAATGGGACAAACAATGTCTAATAATTTAGTTAGCCCTTAAGTTCATAATACAGTAGTGTGCTGTAATTAAGTAAAACAGATTTGAGCAAACAGTAAAACAGGACTGAAAAAATCAAGTTTAACAACACAGGACAGTTTGAACAATTTTATTTAAGCATATCGTACACTACTTTATACATTAAAGTAAGAAAATTTACTTTAAATGAACATAAGAAATACAGTCCCAAGTAAATCAAAATTACAAAGAATGACTAATAAATTACAAGAAATGGTAAATAATGCAACATACAATCAACTTCACATAAAACTTATCTCTTGAAAAAGTCCTTAATTGTCGTCTGCTTAACCGTTTTAGCCCGTTGTCTGGCCGCAATGTCCCTCAGTTTCCTCAAACACATAACGTCGGCTGCAGCTATGCCGTCTAGTTGCATGATGTACTCTAGCGCCCCATCTAGCATTTTGAATCCTTCTGAATGAGGGATATTATTCACATGGATTCCGGAAAGTTCTTCTTCTTCTTCCAACGTTTCTTCGTTAACTCCCATTTTAACAATGTCGTCGTCTGTAATTTCATCTTCGTCGTCATTGTTCATCCACTCAGCGACGTCATTTTCATTCGCTGCTTCACAGCCGGGGATTTTGTCTAAGAGTGAAACAACATTTTCTTCGTCCGCTTTATTTTGATTTTTGAGCTCCCCTCCATCGACGTCATCGAACTTGTTTCCCTCATGGTCCAGCAGCACTTTCCACGAAGAAACGATTGCGATTGCGGATATTTCGTCCCACCCTTCAGCTAACCACCTAATTACGTCCAACATGTCAACCTTCTTTAATGCACTAACATAATCCTCTTCATTGTCTATTGCCGATATTAAATAACAAAGAAGCCGTCGGCGGTACTCTTCAACTTCAGTGCCTGAAGGATTCCCTGGTCCATTGGTTGGCAAAGAGCTGTCACGTTCGGAGGCAAAAACACAGCTTTTATATCTCCGTCTTTCAACTCATCAGCCACTGGGTGTGTTGTTGCGTTATCTAGCAAAAGAATGGCTTTTCGTGGCAAGTTGTTTTTAGCCAGATGTTTCTCTACCGTCTTAACAAATTCATCAAAGAACCAAGTTTTAAAAATGGAAAAATTCATCCACGCTTTTTGTTGGTTTGTATACCAAAGTGGCAACACATCGGTTTTCTTTAAATTTTTAAAAGCTCTAGGCTTTTTAGATTTCCCAATCAATGTAAGCCTGAGTTTGTGGCTGCCGGTCACATTGCTACAAGCTAGCACAGTTACTCTTTCTTTGCTTTTCTTATAACCCGGGGCTGATGCTTCCTTTTTTGAAGCAAGAGTTTTCGTGGGCAACATTTTATAGTTCAAACCAGTTTCGTCGCAGTTGTACAGCTGGTCGCCGGAAATTCCTTCTTCATCTAAGAGTTTGAAAAGGAAGGTTTTGAATTCAGGAACAGCTTCTTTGTTTGCCGATAAAGCCTCCCCACTTACTGAAAGCTGCCGAACACCATAACGCTTTTTCCATCGGTCGAGCCATCCGTCACTAGCTGTTAATTCACCATCTTCTCCTTCAATTGCACGCTTAAAATGTAACGCCTTTTCTTGAAGCATAGGACCATTGACCGGAACACCTTTACTCCTTAAGTGCTGATGCCATAAAAATGATGCCTCTTCAACTTCTACATGTTTACCTTTGTGCATGATTTTTCTAACTTTTATGTCACTTCCACTGTCTCGAGAGGAACACCACTTTTCGATTTGATCACGATTTTTTCCCCAGTCCGAAACAGTACTTGTTCCCACTCCTAATTCTAAAGCAATTTTTTTAGCCGATTCACCAGAATCAATACGTTTAATGGCCCGGAGTTTCTCTTCCACCGCCACGAAAACCTTTTTACGTTTTTGACTCATTTCGCTTTAAATATGAGGCAAAAATACTAACAACACAACAACAAAAAGACTACACACACAAACTACACAGGTCAAACTGACTTCCGCACTGACCAAGCGCTTGCAGTCAACTGAGCGCGGGTGGGCGGGGCCACTAACAGGTGTGACGCAGAGGTCATTGCTCTGGCCCCGCCCCTCTACCGCACAAAATCTTCCACTGCCTCGAACGTGTCACGCAGCTGACTAAGGCGGTAAAACATGGAGTTTTTCTTCATTTTAAGTAAAAAAAAAAAAAAATTCTGCACGATCTGTGATCCGGACTACCCGGAGTCCGGACTAGGCCGATCCGGATTTCTAAGAGTGTACTGTACTTACTCCTGTGGCCATTGGAAACCTAGGTGGTTTTTGGCCTCGCCAACCATGTGCCTCCAAGCTCTTCTATCCCTTGCCAGCTCCAAATCTGCTCCCATTCTTCTCAGATCCTTTGTCACCTCATCAACCCATCGCATCCTTGGTCTTCCTAATGGTCTCCTTCCTTCTGGTGTACCTCTGAGTACCATCTTTATCATCTCTCTCTCACCTCTACGGTTAATTTGGCCCAGCCATCTCAACCTCCTACTCTTAACTATTCCCACAATATCTGGTTCACCATATAATTCTTTTAACTCTGTATTTTTCCTTATCCTCCATACATTTCCTTCTTTTACTGGTCCAAAAATTCTTCTCAAAATTTTATTTTCAAACGTAATAAGGCGTTTCTGGGATTTTTTGTTAAAAGACCAAGTTTCTGACCCGTATAGCAATACAGGTTGCACTATAGTTTTATACATTCTTATTTTAATGTTTTTTGATAGCAGTTTGCTTTTGAATAATTTTATTAAACTTCAGTATGATCCTTCTGCTGCTGTGAGTCTGCTCTGAATTTCTATTTCTTCTCTATTATTGTTTGTGATCATCACTCCCAGATACTTAAAAATACTAGTTTTCTGGAACCTATAGTTTAATACTTCTAAGTGGTCTTCCTCATCATCTTGCCTACTTATTTTCATTTATTTGTAAACCCACTTTTCTTGTTTCTTCAATTAGTACTTCTATTAGCACTGTAAGATATTTTTGTTTTCAGCTATAATGGCTACATCGTCTGCGAATGCTAGAAGGTTTATTTTATCAGTAAGTCTTGCCCCTCCTTCACTATTTCTTGTTTTCTTGAGAGCTTCTTCTAGTGCTATGTTGAATAATAATGGAGATAGACCATCACCTTGTCTCACTCCAGTATTTATATTAAATGTATCTGTATATTCTTTCCCTATTTTTACTTTCCCTTTGGATTCGTTTAAACACATTTTTGCCAACTGAGTTATTTTATTCGGTAATCCATACTTTTTCATCATCTTCCACAGTTTATGTCTGTTTATTGAGTCGTAGGCTTTGCTAAAATCGACAAACATTACATATATATCTTTGTTGTATTCCCAATACTTTGAGGTTATTTGTTTTAGAATAAATATTTGGTCTGTTGTTGATCTCCCTTTCATAAAACCTGCTTGATGGTCTCCTACTATTTCTTCTACATGGCATTTGAGTCTGTTTAAGACAAGATTAGATAGTATTTTGTATGTTGTATTTATAAGGGATATACCTCTATAATTTTTGCATTCTAGTTTGTCCCCTTTTTTGTGCAGTGGGACTATTACTGCTTCAGTCCACTCTTTTGGCATTTTTTCGCTTTTCCATACTTGTAGAATCAGTTTGTGTAGATGTATGAAAAGTTCTTCGGTTCCATTCTTCACACACACACACACACACACACACTTTATAAATAAGGAACTGAAAATAAAATGAAGGTACTGGCACATATTTACATAGTATAATTTCCAAAACACAAAGGATAAACTCCTTTGTCGCAGTTTTGAACAACTTAAGTTGTTTACTAACGTATCTCCAATAACTTCTTTTGCTCATGTTTACACTTCTCAATAACTATTTAATGCACTGCAAATAATAATTAATTAATATTTAATAACGGGAGAACGAGCTTCGATCAGTTGAATTTTGCAAACTGAAGAGGTAGCATACATATCTCCCAGAGGATCCTTAGGATCGTTTGTTGTTAACTCTCCTTTGTAGGTTATTGATAAAATTTTGTTTCAGAGGTCTTCTGCGTTCACCTTTGGCCCCTTTGTGGAACTCGGCCTGCGGCCTCACCAAGGCACTCTGCTACAGTCCCATTTGTCCATTTGTAGATCTCATCATGTTGCCTCGTGAGGAAAATTATATAAGTTGGTAATTATACACAAACACGTGTTCAAAAATTAATAAAACTTACTACATATGGACAAGTAAGTAAACAAAACACACATGATCTTCTAAACAATAAATTTTTTAATAATTCCCACACGGGACGTCTAGTAGCCTCTGGGGCCGAAATCAGAATTTTCCAGGGTTGAGACCAGTGCCTATCGATTTCTCCTGGTTGGAAACCTCTAACAAAAATTAAAAATCCTTGGAGCCAAAAAAATTTCATTCTGACGTGGCTTGTTTTAGATAATAAGATTACTTTCAAAGCCACTTTAAAACAAAGTAATGACATATGAAGATCAGGAAATCATATGTAACTAATGGTGAACTAAGCAGATGATGAATCATACAAATAAATTCACTGAGGTTAATAAAAATTAAAAGCCAACTTGTTTTGTGTTTCGTGTTGCTTGAAAATTTTCCTACTTGGACCTGCAGTTTGACGGCATTTGGAATAATAACAAACCAGAAAATAGAACAGTTGACAGGTATCTAATACGGCCGCCGGCCTTCAACTAAGTTTGACAGCAGGGTCTATTAGTTCGCTGGCCATGAAGGGAAATGTGGGCATGGAGGTCTATTACGACTGTGGCCATAGAAGAGTTAACAAATGTCTCTTGTTTTGTACTCATTAAACATTTATCTGATTTCAACTATCTACATAAATTTAACATAAATTCACATTTAATTCTCTTAACGCCCAAATCGTATAGTAAAAATATAAATCATAAGACAAATAGAAATTAAAAATATATAAATAACAATGAAAATATGTCTTACAATTTAAAACAAATTTCTTGATCTCGTCAACAGTCATGTCCTCCCGATAAGTGGAGTCTACATATCCATATATGTAAGTACTGCCTGAGCCGCCAATAGAGCACTTCTGGCGCACACACATGCCGCCAATTGGCACCACATAAACCTGCCATACAACAAATTTACATTAATGTCCCATTAAATGAACTGCAATGATTATTTCTCATTCTTATCAGTCTATTTGTCTTCTGTTATTAAAAAGTAACAAGTAGTTCATAAGCCTAGATATCACTTCAGTGTACTACATCAAATAATAGAAAAATCTAAGGTGAACGCATAATTTATATTGAGCACCGCTAAACAATTATGAATGAACGGAATCACTCACCAACTGATTGACCCATGGTATATTTTGATGAAATTATGAAGAAAAAGATGATGCTTGAACCTATGGCTCTATTTTAAAATTTGATCAGAATGATTTCTTTCATCAAACAGTTAACACTACAATAAATATTTTAGTATTGATTGGCTACCTGTTATGAACAGTGTTTACATGAAGATATGATTAATAGGGGAAATGGAATTCAACAATCACTAGTTGATCAATGCAACTTAGCTAATCTCACTTTATCAACATACGATAGTCACACCATTAATAGTTTCACTGTCATCATAATTTGGTAATCATTTGCAGTAATACCAAAATCATAAAATATATTGATAATTTGTCCTACATATAAATGGAGGCACATTGATGTTTTTCAACCCACAAATTATACTTCTGACATTTCAAATTCTGATCTTTTATTAGAAATAGAAAAACAACTAAAAAACATTGAATAGATGTTTTTTACGATTTATTGGAAAATGATTTGGTTTCCCAAATTACCTTCAAGATGAACAAATTACCGTGAGTGTAATAACAAAGAACCTAATGTAAAAGAATTCTCCAAACTAAAATGTGGGGTTGACACTCATACTGATGACCTAAACTGTTTCCTTACTGCTTTATTTTTAATGCCACACTGTACTGCTCAACTTACATCGGATAATGTACAATCTATATATTGGTAAAAACAAGGCATTTGTGGACTTTTGACTCGGTCTTATCAGACAAATATTAGAAAATCATTACTTGGAAAACTGAAGAAGTAGGAACACCTGAGCAAGTCACTACTCCAGCAAGTGATAAACATCCACTCCATTTATCCGGACGCCATTTTATCTGAACTTTGCCTAAGAGAGAGGGCAATAGCAGAAAACTCTAGAGGAAGTGTTTCATGTGCAACAACAAAAATACTCGGCAAAAAAGACAAGGATACCAAGAATGCTCTCAATTCTAAATCCCACTATGCATATACCCCTACTTCAAGGAATTCCATACTAAATGAATATAATTTTAAATTATAAGAAATATAATAATTATATACCTATACGGGTGTGCGAGTACTTGAAACTTCGAGTATTTGATAGAGTATTTTACTACTCAAACTCGGCTCGAAGCTTCCGAAACTACTCGAAGTTCGATCGAGTAGTTATATTTCACAAAATATCATATTTACATCTTAACTTAGTTTTAGTTTTATAAGTTATCAATAAAAAAATGTGCACTTCCTTGTGTTTTATTTTACCCTTAATCATACGTTATCAGTTTGGTACGTGTAATTATGAACTAAACAATACACCTAAGAATAGGTAGTACACGACGACAGTCAAATGAACTAGCCGACGTAGTGAACAAGTTCGTTCATTATGATTTGAACTAGTTCAGTTCAAAGTGATCAACAGAGCTGGGAGGGTAGCGATCACACATGTTGGTTGTCGAGTCTACTAATCACTTGTAACCTAACCTAAAATAGCGTGAATTAAACAGAAGTGCTGGTTAGTGTCTTTATGACCCAAGAAAGGGGACGAGAGATCCGGTTCAAGATGCTCAAAAATACCTGTTACCAATACAAATCTAATAGTCTGTGCACCGTGGAAATTATGTATATTTTCATTTATATCAATAATACCGTTCAATCAAAAGGGTCCGAGAACGGGTCACTTTACATCCGAAAAATTGAACGTCCCATCTTTTCTAGGTGAAAGTTCATCTCGGTTGTAGTATACGTACGTGCAAGGAACCGTTCAGCTCCTTTTCGGAAATGATATCATATATTTCTTGCGAGTCGATTGAGGTCTATTTTGTTTTTTAATCTGAGCAGGAAATCGTCCCATGATTTGACATAAGAAAATACTGTATCATATCATATAAAATATGGTAATGGCGTTTTAGCAGTGATTATTGATTTATTTTCCGTCAAATAAAAAAAATATATACATATATCCGTGGTGACGTCTATTAATTATTATTCCAAAGACACCTTAGATCGCCAAAACCGTGTGTAATATTTGCGCATACGATATTTTTACCTGTCAAATTGTTGAATGGTCTTCTGACTAAGTTAGACAATAACAGGTTGGAGTGTAAAAGGTGGTAAAGTAGGATAATTTTGATTTGTAAATTCAATGAACGGTTCCCTGTTCACATTGACGTTGATGTCGATGTAAACTGTAAACAATCATGAATCAACCCAAGTGAGAGAGAAACATGTTGGAAGACCTTTTGTAAACAACATACGATGAATTTAGACATTCGGAAAATAATTTTTATTGAACCTATTACTAGACGCCTTATCAAATGTCTTGTTTTTTATTCATAAGTTTATAGTTTAGCTGCGAAAAATCTTTACTTATCATTAGTTGTCACTTAGTTGATATTTCAGACTGCATCTTGTCGCCAATATCAGCTAGACCTATTATATTAGCCGACTACTTCTATGGTTTTCATTCGATTATTACACCAGATTTTAATGAATTTCTCGTTATGACATAATTATTTATCTGTTGTTCAGTGCAGCTTCATGTATCGAAGTAGTTTCAAGTTGCACATATTTCAGTACCGATCATAATTAAAAACTAATTCATCCTAAGCGACTTTAAAATTTATTTTTAGTAAACCTGCTTAAATATTATCAATTAATTGATCTACAGTCTTTGTCATTCAGATTTTGAAATTTGGCTATATAATTCAGAGCTTATTTCCGGTTAGTTGTAACCTTGTTATTACTGAATTAAATACCCACAGAATACAGATCCACTCTTCTTGGCGTGTACACAATCAATTTTTTGTTGAGAGGAGGCAATTCTTAAAGTAAATGACCGCATTTGGCGATGATGCCTGAATTTTAGCATCAGTTTTGTTGGATGCAACTTTTGCCAACAAGCTTCACTACGTTTTCGCGGTACACTTTGAACTTAACCACCAAATAAACATATCGGCCGGCTGTGAAACAGTATAATTGGCTTGCATAGAAAATCTGATCTGTGATATGAGTGAACAGATTAAATCTTTATAATCCACGCTGTTTCAATTAATAATATACTTTCTTAATTTCTTACATAATATTAGTTCTGAAAAAAGGAAAAAGGTTAAACAAAACAATGCCACATAAAATGTAGGAAGGCAGGAAGTAAAAAGTTTTATTTATCAAATGTTACAGTTACAAACAGATCAAAATTATTGTGTTCAGTTTATCTGTATATATTTAGGAATTTGGCAAAACTTAACATAGGCTTAGGATGGTGTCTGCCTTTTACAGCTGTCTTGGGTGAACAGGAAATCCTTCTGGAAATACTCACTCAAAAATACTCGATTTTTTCAACTACTCTGGAAAAACTACGATGGAAAAAAATTTCAACTACTCGACTCGAACTCAAAAATCACTACTCGCACACCCCTATATACCTATAATAAACAAATTTGAAACCTTTTTTCGACATACAATTAATTTTTTTACCTAATTTTTTTTTAACCTCCCCTAAAACTTTTTTCAACCTAATGTTTTTCTGTCACGAAAATTGGAACATCATATGACATCTTTACCCATGAAAGGGTTAAAGAGTAAGTCATATAAAGTTGTGACCTACCTGACCTCCCTTACGTTTGTCCCAACCCGCTACCAGGATGCCGGCAGTCAATTGGTCTCGATAACTATAACAGAGTTCTCGGAACAGGCTGGCCACAGACTCTACCAATGGCTCTTCACCAGTCTCTGCCCTACAAAACACATTTACATTTTATTATAATGAAAAAGTAAGAACAAAAATGTTTACAATAAAATTAAGACAACAACAAGTAGGTTTAGACATAATATAAAAGTTCCAAATAAAAAAAATGACAATGCTGCTGTCTAAATTAGTCTCCTTTGGAGTAGACTGCAGTGGTGTCTCAGCTTATCGGATCTAATTCTTAATTATTAAAAGTCAATTGAAATTAAAAATGATGCTAGCTCAGAGGCTTCGTATCCAAACAATTTACCAGCTCACCAGCTGTGAAGAGATGAAATTAAATTTGGATTAAATTAATTAGAAAAAGGTATGAAATATCAGACTGGGTTGTCTGTAGGACCTTCTAGAAGTACTTTCCTATTTGGCTACGGGAGGTGTTTAGTACCATGTTTGTTTGTGTCAAATATATGATGGGTTCCTTTTTTAGGTGCTGTTTAGTTCACAAAGAAAGTTCTCTCTGACGTCCATAATTCTGGTGCAATAATTTTGTTGTTCTGATTTCTTCATGTTATTTCAAACTCATTGACACCTTTTATAAATCTTTTTAATTGATTTTTTGTTATATTTAATAAAACTTTATTATTATTTATACAACTTGATACATTTTCTTAGTATACTCTTTTTAGATAAGAGGCATTAACCTACACGTGACAATGGTGTTCATTCTGTAGTGACAGGCACTTTTAGCCACAATTGACATGTATACAATTGAACATTATTACAATACTATTTATTTTATAATTACCCTTATGTATAGCATGTTGTTTTATTCAGGAATAAATGCTCAGTATGAACATATTATTTTCAATCTTGATTTATTTGTTTACAATACACCTTTTATGTAAAATATTTTTTGAAAAATAAAAATATAAAGTTTACTACTTTGACAAAAATAGGAAACTTTTTTTATACAAGTTTCATGATATAAAAAATGTTTACAATTTAGGTTTCTATAGGAAAACCAGTTTTTGAACTCTCTACAAAATTGTTTTAGTCGTCCAGGAGTAAAACTGTAGTTTTAAAAATAAAAAATGTATATGTTGATGTAATTTGTTTACCGTCAATACAGAATTAAAACAATCATTATTGAAAATGTTAACCTATAAATTTACTTCGTAAACATATACAAATAAATTTGTTTCTCAAAATAATTATATTCTTTTTATTAGTATAGAATTTAGTATTCTGTACAGAAATTAGTAGTAACCACAATCACGAGTGTACCTGTGATACTGACAATCCATACTAACAAACCATTATTTGACACTAAATAATATTATTTGTTCAATAATATGATATATTTAGTTTCTTAAATCTTTAAACATTATTATTTAATGACCAGAACTTATTGATTTGAATTTATAATATATTGAATATGTCAACAAAAATACTATTTTGACATTTCAGTATTGTTGCATAACCTTGACCTTAACAACTCTTAAGGTTTATCGAGGCACTTGGGGAATAGTACCATTGATTTTACTATACATAGAAGATAGTTCCATCCAATGTTAAATATTGAGGCACGGAAAATGGGAGCGACCGTGCTGCAACCTATCGTCAATCAAGTTAAAGAGGTCGAAATTGCCTCCAGTTTCGACTGTTCGGTTGCACAACCTGTGAACAGTAAAGGAACTAATCACTCCCTCTCATTCTCCCATTCTCTCTCTTTCTATCGAGACGCTCATCCGGAAGTACTTGTCTACTCCTATTGTCGCCACTCCACCTGTACTGTCGCCGATTGGCCTTGATAGAGGGTCAAAGTGGGATGTTATTCCTTGCTGTGGTTTGTCTTACACGGAAAGGAATCGCGATCTTTTATTTAGGCCTTAGGGGTTTGTGAATATGAAAAATGTTAGGGGACTTTTTTTGTTATTTTGTCAATGTAAATAACATTGTGTTACAGATGTTTAGTTAAAACATTATACATTACCTAAAATGATGTAATTACTGTTTGTAGGGCCTGTAAGTTTATTGATATTTTAAGTAATTGTATATTTAGAAGTAGCAAGAAAAATGGTGGTAGTTCTAAATTGTTAAAGGCTAAATTGTTAAGTCCCTGGATAACACCAAACATTTTATATAAATTTGAGACGTAAAAAATTATATAAAATTTCTACGAAAAGACCATATGACAGTTTTTCAAAATTATTTTGCAAAATGTACTAATGAATTAAATAATGTGATCAATTTTACAAAAAAACAATTATTATTGAACATTATTAGAAAACCCTTCCACCTTTACGTATTTACTATCAACATTCATTCCTTATTTTTTATTATATCATTTTATTATTATCCATATTCCTTATTATATCATTTCCCAACAGATTTAAATGAAATTAAGAGTATTGTTAAGCTTTTAAAAAATAAAAAATTAACTGGCTCTGACCAAATTAATGTACATTTACTGAAAAATATAATTGATGAGATTGCACCAGTTTTAGTTCACTTAATAAACAGTAGTTTTATCAAAGGCATTTTTCCTGGGAGCCTGAAGTTAAGTTCAGTGGTACCTATTTTGAAGGACAATAACTCTATAAACTAGATAACATAATAACTATCAGCTTGTTATCTGTATTCTCTAAGGGTTTTGAAAAAAACAATGATTAAAAGACTCCATAGTTATTTATCTAAGTTAAATTTTCTTAATCCACGTCAATTCGGTTTTATCAAAGGAAAGTCATCTGAGGATGCGTTATTAGAAGTATCAGAAATAATTTATAACAATTTAATTATTCATTAACTTATCATCTGTCATATAGTTCACATTTAATACTAGAATTAACCCTTTATATTATTGAAATCATTATTCATTTTTTATCAAGTAATTAAAGCTTCTTGTCAATATTGCATTGTATAATTATTGTTGTATTTTTAACTATAAATGAATAATCCTTTTTGTTTACAAGTAAATTGAACTATTTGTCATAAATACCACAATATTAAAATCTGCTTCCGGGTCACGCCGTGGACAGTGAAATGTGTGTGGTAGGCCTACCAAAAGTTTTAATATTCGTTGTTTTCCTCTTGTATGAACTGTGTTTGTTAACTTTTAATTAATTTGTGACGCATACCACTTGGACTTATTTGTTTTCTTTAACCTGAAGATGCCGTCCGTATTCACGGCGAAACATGTAGTTGTTATCACCATCACACGCTGTGAACTGTTTGACGGAAGGTAAAGTAAACCTATTTTAGTCTATACCAGGATTGGCATTTTTTCTTTTTATTTGATAAAAAGAGATGGAGATAAAGAGAAAATATTTGCTGTATTGATGATTTCATAAATAGTGGCGGAGTCATAAAATGAAAAAGAAAAAACATACACGCACACAATTCAGTTCATCAGTCGCGTTGCTGAAAATCGTGTAATAGGCCTACCTCACTCTCTGGCCGTTAACGAGTTGTGCGCAATCCTACCTGCGTTAATTGCGATGTCCCAAGAAGGCCCCAAACCAGTACTCGAGTTGCGCGCAATACCGATCTCAGGTAGTCTGTCCAGTCTTGGCCGCTCAAAAATGCAACTTAGACCTCAAGCTGTGCTATAGAAATATTTCCGTAAATATCACAATCCGCCAAAAATAACTTGAATTTTCACTGGTCTGATTCCGAATAGCACCAAACTTATTCTACAAAATAAGCACATATCTGCTTATATTCTTGTTACTATTAAATTACAATAATTTTTAAACATGTATAGCCTATATTGCTCCCCACAGTTCTAGAGTTGAAGTGTTTGGTTATCATTAATACGATATATATAATTGATTCAATTTGAAACCATACTATTACAGTTCAAAATATGCGCAAAACCCAAATTTACGTATTATTTTTTAACTATATTATTGTTTATTTGTAATAGTTATTTGTTTATATAGTTTTGTTTGTTCTTGGCATTGTTTGTTCTGTTCATTCTCAGTTGTGTAAATAAGTCATATTCGAATTGTTATAATTAAAAACACCACAGAGTGCGGCTATAGTTAATTTTGTTATTATTTAGACTGTGGTTACTTAAAATTAGTTATTTCTTATGTTATTGCTGGTCACGCTACTTGTGAAGTGTTACCAGTGTAATTCCAGAGTGTCTTTTCCAGAGAAATTGAAAATATAAATAAATTGCAGTTTATCCATACTTTCACATCTAGTAAAATAATAGTATGAAAAACAGATGTGTTAACTTTAATTATATTCGCCTTAAACATACGTTTTACAATGGTTTGATTTAATCAATGTTATAAATCGGTATTTTTTAAAGGGGGACATAAACAAAATTTACAATAATTTCACAACCTGATTAAAATAATGAAAATTGAATCTAAATAATCAGTAGTCTAGTTATATTCTATTGCGATAATATTTCCTAACCAATTGCAATTGACATTGAGATTGTTTTTCTCAAGAAGTAATAATAGAGTCACAACTCTTCATGATTCCGAAAAAAATAAAAACTGACCATTCACCAAACAATGAAATATTTTACAAACAATCCTGCAATTACTTGGAACCAAATAATATGTTAATGTTACAGATAGTAATAATAAAACATATGTATATAATAAAATATAAAATAATGCTATTTTAAATTAAATGCCTATACACAGATTGTCTAAATCAGGCCATAAGATGAAAGCTATTTTTATCTTGTATAGAAGTAAATTAGTGGTTTTGTTATGATTTGTTCTAACCCTATCATGCAATTTGAATCTCATTTGGGTTTAAAATTTGGCCCGTATTATTCTATATAAATATCATAGGCCTATTTCAATATTTATTTTGTCAAAGAAATAAATAATGTCACATTTTTTAATATTTCACTATAGGCTATTATATATTCCTGGAATATTTGCAGATTAATTTCATAATTGAAAGGAGAGTCATTGATTGGATTTGAAAACAATTTATTTTTTAATCAATTACCGCATATAAAAAAAAACTAATGATTGAGTACAACAGTCGATTTAATCACCTAATCGATGGTTAAAATGCAATAAATTAAGATTTTTCAGATGGGATATATAATATGAAAATGTTTACTTAAATCAGCAGTAATTATCGCCAGCATTGCCGATAAGTTAGCGGTCTATTCAAGTGTGTCTATTTACAAATACACGGTGTGTTAATCATATAAATCAATATGGTGTTTTAATTTATTCAGTTATAAATATTTCTTTATTCAATATGAATGTCACACTGAGTTTTACTGTAATAGTATCAACACAGTATTCTTTATTATTCAAAAGAGATGCAAGCAAATATAAAAACAGAGAACCCGGATAAACGTTGGCCATATGGAATAACGTAAACAATTATCTAAGCAGGACGTTGTTTGTGTGTGGGACCTGAGGAAGGAGAGGGTGGGGCGGCTGTCTGGAGAATGGGAGAGTGGGTTAAGAGGAGGGAAGTGAGAGACGGAAGAGCGTGCGAGAGAGAGAGGAAATAGGGCTATGCGCAGTGCAGCGTGGGGCCTCGCCACAACTCTCCCATATGGATGGAGTATCTCTTTATATAGTAAAATCAATGATAGTACTAGAGTAGAGGGAAGGGCAGTCCGACCACTGTTTTAGCCCTGCACTATGCGACTGATCTTATAGTTTCCGTGTTGCCCGTTGTAGGAAAAGTATTTCTTTTTGTCTTCATGTTGTTTGTTTACATTTATTATTATGGCCAATAGGAAAAGTCGTTTTTTTTAACTAAAACCTGCTAAAATAAACAACTATGCTACTTTGTAAAGTTTACTCGGGATATCAGTACTTTAATCTTTTGTACGAGGCCAATTTCACATTTCCTATGTGAAAAATGCCAGGCCATTTTTGGTGAAATTGCAAGGTTTCAAACAAACTTACGCAGCATCTATATTTTTTGTCATATTTATATAAATCTTTTTTTAAACTGAAGGAAAAGAAGTGCTTTTTCTAATAAAATATAGTTTACCCTCCTAATAAAAAAAATCTTTTTATTAAAAAAATTTGGTACCTGAATTGGTTTTTAGGTTTTTCCCCTAATTTGAAGGTGCACAACACATTTACAAAATTTTTTAGAATTTTTCTCTCCTTACCCATTTTATAGAGAATTTCAAACTGAAGGTTAATAATTTCACTAACCATACTTAAAAAGTTTTCATTTTATAAAAATATAACTAAAGTGCTGAATTTTGGTTACCTAGCAACATAAAGACTAATTATTGAAATCTGTAAAGCAGTTTTTCGGAAATAAAACTGGGATTGCTGTTTTACCTCTGTAATGACCAATGATTTTTTTACATTTTAATGTGGAATGAAATATTTTATATCTAATTCCATAATATTTTCTAATAGTTACAAAATATAAATACATAGCACACTGTTGGATAAAGACAAGTTTTCATCAGATGAAGTTATATCAGCAATGAATTTGTCATCTACATCAACATTGTTTTGGCCTGACCTTCTAGTGCTAGCAACTGATGTATAAGGATCACTTACGTTTTCTAATAACGTTAGCAAAAGTCTTTTGTCTTCTGCTGGAATAAATGTATCGTCACTCATTGTAATAAACTTCTAAATAGATAAAAAATAATAATTGTTCACAAACTAGAAAAACAAAACACAAACAAACTCATAATTATACATTTCATTGGCACGAAAGACGAACTCAGCTGCATTGACTACTGACGTAATCTAAGGTTTACTGCAATCAGCTGCGCAATTTTACGAAAGAAAAGTGCAAAACTTACAACGGCGGTTTTTGTCAATTTGTCTGGTATGACTTTGATGGCTGATTGAAGAAAAATAATGATGTGGTATAACAAATAAACATCTCTCACAGTAACGCTGGCATTTTTTGCACTAGCATAGCACGTTGATCACAGTGACTCCCGGCACTATAAGGGTTAATTTTCTAAATTTGCTTATAAATAAAATTATAATATAATCAATAAATCTAAGAACTAACAAATCAAAAATAACTTTAACTCAAGGAATGTCTATGCTGATATCCTCAAATGTCGCTATATTCTTAGTGATTTGTAAGAATTTTGTTTAAATTCGCTATAAATTTATTGATAGCATTAGAAGGATAAAATTTACATAATTTTATCAGAAAGAAATGCATGAAAAATATTGATAGTGGGGAAGAAATTAATAAAATTAAGACATTTTATAAAAATAAAGTTATTTGTAAATTATTTATAAAAAATGTATAAAAAGTTTATTGGTCATTTAAGTATGTAAAATTATACATTTATGTATGAGATATACAAGTTGTGCATAATTTTGTGCTGAACAAAAAAATATATCATTATATTGTCCAATATTTACATAAAATCAGATAAGAAGTAATAACTAGTCTAAATTTGTTGCCTAGCAATGAATATGACAATCAGATCGTTCATGTATATCTCGAATGCCACGGATCATCCATAATCATAAATAACAACAAAAACTAGTTAATTAATATATAATAATAATTTTGTTCTGAACAAAAACAAATATCATTATATAGTCCAATATTTACACAAAATTAGATAAGAAGTAATAACTAAATATGTTGCCTAGCAACGAATATGACAATCATCTTGTTCAAATATATCTCGAATGTCACTCAAACGACACAGATCACCTATAATCACAAATAACAATAAAAACTAGTTAAAAAATACACCTAACACTAAATAAAGCCACATAAAAGCACAACAACAAACATAAACAACTGCCGGATTAGCAATGGCGAACCGGATTGGCGGGTAGACAGACAGATGGCTTGTGAGACAAATAAACAAAGGAAATCAACAAGCCACTGTGCCACAAAGGGAATTTGTAGAGAACATTTAAAGACACGCAAACAAACACTGATTCACGGTCTTTCAAATTATATGTATTTAAAACGGCGTTGACGTTTTATTTTTACTGTAAACGGCTGTAACCGAGTGCGAGTACATAGCCTCAAATTGAGGCAGTAACATTTTATGAACGAACCGATCGCCTCAATTTGAGGCGATCAAAATTCCTTGTGTTATTTACTAATTAGTAATAACTGAAAAAATCTCAATAAAAAAAAAAAAAAAACAAGTCAACAATAAAACAGAACAACTTTTTAAATTGCATTAGTGGAAAAACGAAAAACAATAACAAGGTTAAGTCAGGTTATAAACAAATATTTAAAAATCAGATGATTTTATTTTTTATTTACAATATGACATACACTAGCTCGTTGGATCCCCTCTCTCTAGTTAGTCTACTGCGCACTGCCTAGCCAAGAACCATGGTAAGCCTCGTGAGTTATACTGTCCTACGTCGGCAGTTGGCACGCATTGTTGTTTGTTTATGTGGGGTTAGTTTGTCAATTGATATGACGTTTTAGTTTTAAAAAAATCTATTGTTGTGTATTATTCACAGCTGTAACTTTATATGTTACATCCATAATATGGTTATTTATTTAGATTAGGCTTAGTTACTGAAGACGTTCTGATTGTTTACATAAAATTGTTTTATTCCTTATAATTACATTCATTTTTTGAATTTTATTTGTAAAATTACTTTTGTCCCTTAAAAAATTTTTTTATTCAAAACCCAGTTTTTGAAATTTGTAGTATTTTACAAAATAATTTCTAAAAATAAAACTTAGAGTTAACAAAACAAATAAAAGTTTTCCATGTAGAAAATTAAATTCTGTACAAGAGTGTCTGATCAAAACAAGGTATACAACCAAGTAATTATTTTTTTAAAATCCTACTTTCAAAAAATTAAAATACAAAAAGATTTTGTTTTATATACACACAAAATTCAAATTTTTAGATAAATAACATTAAAAACTAGTATAAATTGTAAACAATTTGTTGGGGATCATGAAGAGTTTAATATATTTAAACAATAAACAACATATTTATTTAAATAATGGTAAGACATTGCACTTTCAGTATATTTAATAGGATTCCTTAAGGTCAGCTGACTCCATTATACCTGGGTTGCCAATGGGTTAATCTATATTTTATTATTATATGGTAATTATGAACAGGGACTTCGTCGATTTTTTGACTTAATTTTTTTTCATAGTACTGTAGATACATAACCAAGAAATAAGAATAGGATTATTTTTTTCTACGAAAAAGCAAGAATAGTTACGGAAAATGAAGAAAAACAGAAAAATATTTCTTTCCGCTAACATAGGTTTGTGAGCACTCAAATCGTGTGGAATTTTGCTCTGATTACAAAAATATGGCGAAGATTTTACAATCAAATCACGTTAGCACCGGAAATGTACTGATTTCACTAAGGTTTATGTTCTGTTAGGATAGTGTTAGATTGGGTATTGATAGGTTAGGTTTTTTAGGTTATGTTAAGATTGGTTATAAGTTATGTTTTGTTAGGTTAGGTTAGATTGTGTTAACTTTGGTTATGTTAGGTTTGGTTAGGTTACTTGATCTTACAAACCCTAATCTAAATTAACCTAACCTATCAATACCCAATCTAGCATTATACTAACAATACAAAACCTTTATGAAATCGGTACATTTCCTTCACTAAAGTGCTTAATAAATGTTTGACTAAGACCTAGTCATATTTGTATACAATTTGAGTACTTACATGGCTATATTTACGGAAAACGAATATTTTTCCCTTTTTCCTCAATTTCGTGATTTTCACGGCTTTTCCACTGGAAAAAAGGATCATATTCTTGTTTCTTATCTATGTATCTAGTATGAACAAATTTTCACCCAAAAAAGTGAAAAGGCCCTTATTCTATATAATTACCTATACCAATTATTGTTTAGAAACAAGATACTCTTGATATTGAAATCAATGGAAGTTATAGAAGGGGTTATGTAGCTGTGTGTGTGACATTTGTTCAAAGTTATACTAATCATGTTCCAAAATTAAGACTGTCCACAGTGAGTAAAAAATTTAATAGGCTACTGAATACAGTAACGATGTTGGTAAGTGAATCGTGTTTTTTTTCATAATAAGAATATTTTTGTGGTTAGTATTATTTTTTTTAATTGTGATATTTAAACAATTGCAATTTTTCTATAAAAAAATCTTCCAGGCTATATTGTTTAGTATTTATTTTGTCTCAATTTGATTCATCAGCTGTTCTTTGCTGCCAATCAAAATCAACTCAGCTGTGCTGTTGATGTTAGAACTAATGTTTATAGAAACGCATTGCGTTCCTCATCTCACCATAACCTAACTGTCAAGGTCATGAGCATAGCTATACGCCTCCAGCAGTAATTATAATTAGGCTACTTTCAGATTATTGTATTGATGTTATACTATTCAATCTTATATAACTTTGGTCCACACTGGATTAAAAACTCAAGATTACATAATTACAGCATTAACAATTTGTTGGCTATAAGTAAGCTCTCACCTGTAAAAGTTCATATGATAAGAGACGATGTCTGAAATAGCTTGAGTATCAGCACTAGAACCAGCTCGACAGCAATATATGTAATCTGTGACACGAGTTAACTTGTCTGCTATACGATTACACACATAAGAGCTGTAACAACATAATTTACTAGATTAATTTATCACATTGACTACTAGACAAAATGAAAGTTGGCCATTTCATTGAAGACTTGCAGTATTTTTGACACTAAATCAAAGTAAATATTTTAAAAACATTCGAGAAATGTAGTCTGCAAATGGAACTAAGACGAAATAAAATTTCAATTTGGACCTACTAAGTGTATTTTACTAGAGTTAGACGAATACTAAAATTTAGCAAGTATCTGAGATGATAACATTAAGTGATAGATGAATTTTGAGTTTATGAGTATTTTGGAGTCTTTATTACATTTAGTCTAGTTTTAGATGACTATATCTTAAACAATTTCAGCAGTGCAAATGATAATCTAGGACTTTTCAGCAAATACGTTATCAGTGTTCGTCAACTTCTTTCATACAAACTCACATAGGAACTTAAACTTCACTTCCTTAGCTCCCGGTGCTGTAAAATATGGCTACTCCAGAGATCAGATGTCAAGAGGCACTACATACTTAAATAATTCATAAAATTCTAGAATGCCCGGCACCTCCAGATTACACTGGATCTCCCACATCAGAACTGTCCCTTAAAATCTCTAAACCCCTCTACGTACTGCTTTCCAGTTATGCAGATCAAATTTCTTGTCCAATACTAGCTGGGCCATAGTGTGGAACAGTTTTGATGAATGAATTAAGTTCCATATAATTTTTTTATTTTTCTTAAACAGCAAAGTATTTGACAAAATTTCATTAATTCATTAGTGATCTGACTTCCCAATATCTTCAATATAAATTATATTTTGTTAATTTTGAACAGTACTTAATAAGGTCTTTGTCCATAAGATCAGATGAATTAAATAAAATACAATTTCGATTTTCATATATTCCAAAGCAATGAAGATACTTTCCAAGGTAGCAACAGCATTTTTTCTTGGAAAATCTGGAATATCATTAAAATCCTCTCATGATTTGTTTTTAATTTAGTTTTTTAAGGTAATTTGGAAATAAGTTTTTATAGAATATTTAATTTTGTTTTTTGCTTGGTAAAAAGGAGTTGTTTTGATTTGGTATATTTTCTCTTGCTGCTTGTTTAGCTAGTGTGTCATCTAATTTATTTCCTTTGATTGACAACTTTTTAATAATTAATATATATTACATGAAATGCCCCTTTACAATTTTTTTTTTTCATAAATATTTCAAACGGGTGGTTTTCAATTATAGTCCTTATATTTAATTTTATACAATGAATTCAACTGGTCCATAAATGTACCAACACCAATCACTTTTCACCACCTCAATTCTTAAATTAATAAAACTAAAAATAATAAAATCTTAAACTTAATAATATAATATCATATAATAAAATGTAATCATGTTTGGCATGCCATGCTATATAAACCAAAAAAATATAGTAATAAAATCATCAACAAGTAATAAATAACATTAATATAAAATCTATAAATTAAATAAGAATTTAAAATTCTAATAAAATACTGGTCATTTGGTTTTAAAATAGTACAAGTTATGCTCATTAAAAGAAAGTAAAACAGTAGTCTTATTATTTATTCAATCCCCATTTATTGCTATGCCACACATGCTACTCTCTCATGCCTTCCTTTTATACTTGTTGATAAGGGGAGCATTGTCCTAACTATGAAGATGGTTGACACTACTCCCATTGTCAGTGGCCAGTGACGTGGCTGACATAGATGTCTCGGGACCATCTGATCGTCATCGTCTCCGAGATCATCTACCGCCTCATGACTCTGGCATACCGCTCTGGTATCTCCAGTCGTCTGAGGACGGCTTCATTACGGAGGTCTTATAACCCCAATTCACCAACTAGGAAGGTATCCAGCGTTACCTCATACCCCTTCCACCTCAGCTTGTCGGCCACCCCAGAGTTCTTCTCCTCCTTGTCCCTCCTCGCATCAGCCAGCGCAGCGTAGCTATTTTCAAAAGGGACGGCCACGTTGACAATTGAAACACGCTGTCTCCTCTTGTCCATTACAAAAATATCCGAACCGAAGGTACCCTGAGACCTTCCGGTTGACTTTCACGGACTGATCGACCGATGCAGGAATGGCTGGCACAAGACGGTCTTGGATGGCATCGTGCTGTCTCCATGCCTGGCTTTGATAGGTGTGCAGTGGTTCAAGACATGTGAGTGTCTCCATCACATCACCACACCTCCTGCATCTCCTGTCATCCCCATCCCGCCAGAGAGCACATTCCCTCAATGCCACTGTCCCAAGCCAAGCTCTAAAGTCAAACATCCATTCGGAAAATCGTGTGTACCTACCAGAGCGCATAAAATGATTTGATATCTCGCTAAGGGAGGACACGTTGACCACCTTTCCCTAGATAGCTTCTTCAGCAGCCAGTTCTTGTACTGTTAAGTCACTGCAATATTCAGCCTTCTGTTAAGAAGATGGCGAGCTGATTACGCTACTCGAATGGGAGCTGCTTGTTCCTGAGCTCTTGCCCCCGAAGTTCCACTTGGAATTCTCCCAGAAGCTCCTTTCACCTCCAACGAGCTCCCACCCTCTGCAGTCTGCAGCAGGCATTGCGAGCATTGGTCCATACTGAACCAATGTCGCCACAATCGTGGCCAAACTCCCTATCTAGACATCCGGATAGGTAGTCCGCCACGTCAGACTGAGTAGGAGGTTGTCCAATTCGTCGCCGCATGATTGTCCCCAGAACACCAATCGCCACCTCTCCATGTCAGAACAGGTGAGCAGTCTGAAAGCTTGCCCTATATACGCTACGTCCACCTGGTCCGCCAAAGAGAGGAGCCCAGCCCCACTCTCCGCTGGACCAAGGTATACGAGCTCAGCGCTCGCTCTCTGCAGCAAAAAGAGGCACTTCTTAGCCACCCTCTTTGCCTACTCGTCGAGTTTCTTTAGTGCGGTTTTCTTGACCTGGCCGCCTCTCAAAATGAAGTCTAGGTGAGGCACGATAAACATCCTCAGTGGCTTCAACTTCTGCCAATGAGCAAGCAGTGACTGTTGTATCTTTCTTTCACGAAGGAGCTCACACATTTCTTCGTATCCAGAAAATATCAGCACAAGGTCATCAGCGTAGACCACCACCGAAAACGAGTGACCACCAAGATGATACCCGAGTCACTCTGCTCAATTGTGAGCTGCTTTTACAATAGGCTCAATTGTAAGGTTGAAAATGACTGGGCTCAGCGGGTCTCCCTGTTTAACCCCAGTATCAAGCGGAATCGGGTCAGTGAAGCCATTGGCTGTCCTCACTCTGGTGCAGGCTCCATGATAGGTTTCCATACACACCCGCATCAGTTTATCTGATACCCCCTGGAGGGTCGACATCCTCTCAATGTACTCATGTGGGACGGAGCCAAAGGCATTTGCCAGATCAAGCCAAGTGATAGATATCTGCTTGCCACTATGTCGTGCATCATCCAAACATGATTGCGCAGTGAAGTTGTGCTCTAAACACCCTTCTACTTCATAAAGCCCTTTTGAGCCCAAGAAATACGGGATGTCATGGCAGCACATCAACCAAGTCTATCTGCAAAGACCCCTGTGTAGAGTTTAGCTAAACACAGAGGCCGCCAGTTGTCCAGTTCAGCCAAGTCCCCTTTCTTGTGGATGAGGACCATATTGGACTCTTTCCATGACCCCAGCATCCTGCCAGAACTGTAGCAAAGATTACAAATCTGCGTCAACAGTTGACATCCAGGGTCAGATTTCTTAAAAACTCCAAATTAAATTCTGTCCGGTCCAGGAGCTGTTTGGAATCCTCATCAGCCGTCTCATCACCTCCATCCGACTGAAAGGAGCGACCAGTCCCTGAACACCTTCCTCACCACCAAGGTCCACTAACATCTGTTTTACCTCATCAGGAGTCTCGCCAAGAACGTGTTGTCTTCAACCAAACGCCCTTTGGAAGTTCTTCTACCTGTCTGGCATCTACACTACAGAACAACGATTTACCCCCCAGGACGTCTCTTACAGCTTTTCCTTTGTTGAGGCGATATATCTTTTAAATCCTTGCAGCCTCCTGTGGGTCGTATGCTGTCTGCCTTCTTGGGGACGCTCTTCCCATTGTGAGGCTCGACCTCTCCTACCCCTACCTCTCCCTCTCTGACCCCGGCCCCTACCAGGAGCATCTCCACCAGCATTACGTGGAGCTCCCCCTCCCCTCCCTCACAGCTCCCGTGGCTTGATCAACGATGTCAACCAATCCTCGGTGACAGTCTCCCAACCCTCGTCACCATCAACCTCTCCAGCCAAGCAGATTGCTGCATATTTGGCTCAGAGTGTCTCCCTTCAGCACCTCCCCCTTCAATCAGACCATCCATCTTCCCTTTGTCCTCCTCATCCTCCAAATTACGCATTTCCCTCCTATCAGCTTGATTATCCCATCGTCACCCCATATTTCATATTTATGTTAATCCTTACCTCTTCCACTGCTGCACCCATCCCCCTTTCCTGTTCTGTCCCATCAAACCTCTGTTCCCCTCCCCAGCCCCCTGATCCTCATCCTCTCTCAAGACCCTCCTCCTCTACCTCATGCTCTCCTTCATCCCTACCATGTTCAAGCTTCCTATCGTCCACCCCATGCTCCCAATCATCCATCCCATGCTCACCCTCCCTAATCCTTGTCCCCACTCATCAACCCCATTCCCCCATTATCTCTCCCCCCCCCCCGGTCAATCCATATGTAGTGGTCCAGCAGTGGTTACTGCAACATTTTCATTGTTTCTCATATTTTTATACCTAAAAGTACCACTCATTAAAAGTACAAAAAGTATGTTATTTAATTTTTAACATTTTTGATTTACCGATGGTGGCCATTTTAGCTTTGGCAAAACACCTCTTTTAAGTGAATTATGAACCTTGCAGAGAAGCAAATATCTCCTCTTCTATTCATCCTAGAACACTAAAACAAAAACCAATTTCTTAAGAGGAGTCTGAACTTAATTAAAGTCCTTACAGTTATGTCCTTAAACTTAAGTATAAGGGCCCAAATATATCTCCAAGTATCATGGATTTTTTTCAAAAATCAATTTTCACTCAATTATTTTTTCAGGAAGGCAACAGTTAATTTATTTGTTATTTTTTTATGTGATAGGTATATCTAGGTACTTCAAACTCACAAAGTTTCAAATTGTGGTCTAGCATGGTTTTTTAAGAAATCTTTTTTGAAATCATGAAATTTTCAAATTTTTCAAAGTTCAAGGATTAATATCTTTTTTGGGCATGAAAATAAAAATTTGAAATTTATCCCAGTTTTAGTACTGTAACAGAGGAACAACCTGCAAAAATTTGGTTTTGTGTACTTTATTATTTACCAAGATATATAATGTAGAAAAGTGCCAAAATTAACAAAAAAACAATATCGCTCCAGCTACTTACAATGCTAAACATAGCTAAATATTATGCCTGAAAATATATAAAACAATGACACACATATAGTTAGACCATTTTATTAGTGTACAAACTTTTATTTTCATGACTGATGAGCATTGAGTAGTTGCAAGATTTCATCACACAAGCATTATGTGATGTTGAAGTTGCGCCAGTTGCTATAGGGGTATGGTCTTCCTCGAGATATTAATCAAAGGGACCCATGTTTCATATTTTTTTTCTGTATTTGTAGGAAGTTCTTGGACCAGCAAAAGTCATTATGCTCTCGATTGACAGATGGAATTTTCCGAGCCATCACTGTTAGTCATACACATGGTATGGTATCATATTCCTCCAAAGTTAACATCACTCTCTTTGATGTTATAAACTCTTTCAAATCCATAGATTTAGACATTTTGAAACACTTACTTTTGCTGTTAGCCAAAAGCACAATCGATGAAAAGATTGTGTTCCAGGAATTTTGAGGCATTCTTTGAATCAAACTTCAAATTTTGTTTCATTCTTTGTTATTTTAAAAGTAAATCTGCCGTTAAAAGCATATAACCTTTTTACAATATTTTTTTATATCTTCAATGAGATATTTTTGGAAGGTATGAATTACTGCAGTTTTTGTACTGTCGATGGTTGCTTACTAATACTATACAAATGTTGTGATTTTTAACCAGTCCCGAGTCCTCATCAAAACAAAAGTAAACAAAAGGATGAACTGTAGTCTGCTTATTTACCCAATGCTAATAATATGTATGTTTAGTTTTTGCTCTGAAAACTCTAAAGGAATTGTGTACTTTTATGTTGACAGTGCGGAAATAAATGAAAAGGATGAAACAGAACCTTAAGTTCGATTCAAAGATTGCCTCAAAATTCCTGGAACCAGATTTTTTAAAATCGACTTGTGCTTGTAGCAGACAACAAAGTTACGTGCTTCAAAATTTCTAAATCCGTGGACTTCAAAGAGTTTAAATGGAGGAACATGGTACCATTGCCTGTTTGTGACAAACAGCGGTGGCTCAGAAAATTCCATCTGTCAATCGAAAGCATAATGACTGTTTTGTCACTTTTATGAACCTGCTGTTCCAAGAACTTCCTACAAATATAGCAAAAAATATGAAACATAGGTCCCTTTGAGTAATATCTTGAGAAAGATCACACCCCTACAGCAACTAGCGCAACTTCAACATCACATAATGCTTGTGTGATGAAATCTCGCAACTACTCAATGCTCATCAGTCATGAAAATAAAAGTTGTATACTAATAAATGGTCTAACTATATGTGTGTCATTGTTTTATACATTTTCAGGCATAACAAAGTATAATATTTAGCTATGTTTAGCATTGTAAGTAGCTGGAGCGATACTGTTTTTTGTTAATTTTGGCACTTTTCTACATTATATATCTTGGTAAATAATAAAGTCCACAAAACCAAATTTTTGCAGGTTGTTCCTCTGTTCTAGTACTAAAACTGGGATAAATTTCAAATTTTTATTTTTATGCCCAAAAGATATTAATCCTTGAACTTTGAAAAATTTGAAAATTTCATGATTACAAAAATATTTTTCTAAAAAACCATGCTAGTCCACAATTTGAAACTTTGTGAGTTTGAAGTACCTAGATATACCTATCACATAAAAAAATAACAAATAAATTAACTGTTGCCTTCCTGACAAAATAATTGTATGAAAATTGATTTTTGAAAAAAATCCATGATAAACTTTGGAGATATATTTGGCCCCTTATACTTAAGTTTAAGGACATAACTGTAAGGACTTTAATTAAAGTTCTGCTCTTCTTAACTCTTTGAACCCCGGAGTAAGAAATATTTTTTTTTATATTACAGTTTTTATTGTTGCATGGACTTGCGAGAAATACCGGGAGATTTTTAACGTTTTTGCAGTATTTTATATAAAAATATATATACATATTATTATTTCGAGTACAGTTATCATTATGGTGTCAAAATTCACCTAATGATATGCTCTACAAAAGAAAATAATTTTATTTATATTTGTTGTTAATTTTTTTTAATTTTTTACTTATTTTGTAACTATAACAATGAAAATAAAAAAATTTCACATTTTTTATAAAAAAATCAAAAAACAATTTTACCGTGGGACACCACTTATTTCCACTATCATTCCTATAGTACACACAAAAAAAATCTAAAATTAAAAACAAGTAAAAAAAGTCATAAAATCAATTTTTGTTTCCACGCAATAAATTAAAATGTACAGTAAACCCAAAAAAATGACATAACTGTAGTTTCATTTTGTGTTATATATTTACACATATACAACACAATTAATAACAACTATATACACAAATTAACAAATAATAACAACTAGTAAATATAACAAGTTTAAACTTATGCAGAACAACGACAAAGTAAACAAGTCACAACAAAGAAACTGCGGCATACACTGACACTTGACTTGACAGCGACTAACAGTGAATGCATATGCATCTCTGCATAGAGTCACAATAAAAACAAATATGTCACTGAAAAAAGACTAAAAATTGTATTCGTTACTACTGTAATAACATATAATACACTGAAAAGTCGCGTATCATAACTAATAGTTGTTCTGAAGGCGTTAAAGCGAATTAAAGTAGCGGCGACGGTAAAATCGTCGCCTGGGGTTTCTCGTGAGTTCGCGGCGACGATAAAATCGGCACCTGTGGGTTTCTCGCATGGAAATTTGGCGACGATAAAATCGGCGCCTAGGGTTCAAAGGGTTAAGAGATTGGTTTTTGTTTGAGTGTTTTAGGCCGAATAGAAGTGGAGATATTTGCTTCTCTGCAAGTTCGTAATTCACTTAAAAGAGGTGTTTTGCCGAAGCCAAAACGGCCACCATCAGTAAATAAAAAATAATAAAAATTAAATAACATACTTTTTGTACTTCTGATGAGTGGTATTTTTAGGGATAAAAATATGAGAAAAAATATAAATGTTGCAGCAACCACTGCTGTACCACTACATATGGATTGACCCAGAGGTGTTGTGATGTAATATTATTATGTTTATGTTAATTCCAGTTAAAATTTACGGTTTCATGTGCCATATTGTGTGTATGTTGGTGTGCGTGTGCATGCGTTTTTTTTTTTTTTGGTGAGGTATGTGTGAGGTGTGAGTGTATGCGTGTGAGGTTTGATTGTGTGTGTGTGGTTTTTAAAGTGCGTTTGTGGTATGATTGTGCGTGAGAGGATGTATGTGTGTGTGCATGTGCTGTGTGTTTTGGTTGGTGTGTGTGATATACAGTCACTGTGCTTGCGCCCATTATTTATGCTAGGTGTGTGCGTATATGAAGGTTATGTCAGATAGTGTATTTAATTTGTGTATTCTAAACGTGAATGTGTGTGAGGAGGAGTCGGGTGCGTCTCTCTTAGGTATGTGTTATCTTTCATGTAGGTGTGTATGCTGTAGTGTATGAATGTGTAATGCTTTGTGTATCAATATTGTGTAATTATGGGCGTGGGCAAGTGTCTGTAAATGTGAAATGTGTCCAGGTTTTAGGTCAGGTTTTTATGGTAGTTGTTTTAGCGGATTACAGTACTCTTTATTATTATTATTATTATTAGTTTTTATTTTAATTTTATTTGCTGTGGCTTCTAATGTTACGAAATTTAGTTTATAAAAGTGTATCTTTGTAATTTTGTAATTTAAGTAATAATTGTTATGAAACATAAGTTTATTTAAATACGTTTTTATTTTTTATTTGTTTACATAATAGTAACATTTTAATTTTATTTTACGTCTGGCTGGTAGTGGCCTGTTCCCCTCCCACAGGCATGTGCCCATGAGGGGAACTATTTCCACCGTTTATATGATCTTGATATTGTAATTTATGTTTTTGTGAATAAAAAATGCTTATCTATCTATCTATCTATTTATTTGTTTTCGTATTTTATTTTTGTATAGTCTTAATTTGCTGTCTATTTATAAATATAATGTATGGCTTTTTGTCAGCTACCATTTTTTTGTAATTTGTTGTTATATAGTTTTTAGTTTTAATTTTAAACATAATTACATAATTAACGTCTCTTTATGTTAGCTATCTTCTGTGGATAGAAAAAAAACATATATAGGGTCCGTTCATGTTTATTTTTACATGTTCTTCTTTCCACTGTTTACTTTAGGTTCTGTTAAATGTTGTTACAGAACATTGTAGAGGTGTTATGATGTAATATTATAATATTTATGTCAATTCCAGTTCAAATTTAAAGTCTCATGTGCCATATTTGTTGAATAATATAACATAATGTTCTATCACAGCATTTTTATTATGTTTAAACCTATCATTCTCAATAACTCAGCATCTACTAATTTGGCCGTCTTCGAGTCTTTATTGGTCCTTGTTTTTGAGACTCTACTGTAATCATCATATTGATAGAAAGATAAAAATTCAATCTATCGATTTATAATAATATACGTCTTTGGCTTGCCCAATCATGTTCCTTGTTTTGTGCTTTTCACAGCTGATTTCAATTCTTTTTTAAATTCAGTATCAGTCACTGTCGGCAGTTAGTTTTGTGTTTACTGTGCTTTACCTTTTTAGAGGCATAATATATCAAAAATCCCTATATACCTGTATATTTTTTGAAAACTAGACTAAATTTGCTTCAAAATGGTATTTTAATTTGTCCATTTTAATTGGAAAATATTTTCAACGTATGGTTCTATACATTTTTCATTATATAAACACATACTTATACCAGGAAAAATGTATGGGTAAAGATTTTGACATAATCCTTTTACCCGTTTATTGCCTTTAATTTACTGAAAACAAACAAATAATATATAACACCTTTGATAAAACCTTTATTTTAAAAAATTAGAAAATGTAATACCATTACATGACCTGACAAACAGCCTGTCATTTAAGGAAAAAAAGCATGCCAGTTCCTGGGTTAATAAATGGCAGCTGGCAGCCAATCATATGGGTCACTCTGGATATTCTAAACTCTTGAGAAAGGCTCGAATTTTACCACTCTATGTTCATTCGGAAAACGAAGAATTTAAAAAAATCTTTTGATGATACAAGCAAAATTATCGCAAACAAATCAAAGCCACTAAGGCACTAGAATTTGAACAGAAACCAAACAAATCAGAGAACTTCTCAAAATGTGTGTGGAAAATAATAAAAAATTAGACAATCCAGCCAAATTATTCTTAATTCTCAACCCCGAAGCTTATAATAGAATATAAATTAATTGAAAACCACCTCATTGCTGCAAATAAATTTAAAGAGTTTTTTTCATCAGTATCACAAACAGATCCTTCATATAAAGGGAATTACTGTCAATATTCTGACCTGTGGTCTGAATCTGTATCGTCTATGGCATTGTCTCCTATGACGGAGGCGGAGGTGGCTCGTGTTATACAAGACCTCAAACAAAAAACGTCTAGTGACATTAATGGACGTCTACGTGGTTGATAAAGCACTGCTATAAGAACATTTTGATACAACTGACAATATTAATAAATTATCATTCACTAAGGCATTTTCCCATCTGCTCTAAAAACAGCAAAAATTGTACCAATTAAAAAAAATAAATGATCCCACTAATGTAAATAACTACCGGCCAATATCAATTCTTCCAGTTCTCAGTACAGTATTTGAAAAAGTCTTCCTTAAAAGACTAGAACACTTCCTTGAGAGATTTGAAATTCTTTCACCCCAACAATTTAGATTTAGGAAAAACAAATCTACTATAGATGCTTTCACAAGTCTCATCGACTGCATTGTCAATGGCTTGGAGAGGCGAAAAAAGTGCATATTTCTTGACCTCTCTAAAGCATTTGACTGTGTGCATCATGCAACACTGCTGTACCAGTTTTGTAGACATGTAGTGTTCGCGGCCTGCCTCACAAATGGATCTCGTCCTACCTAGATGACAGATACTAATGTGTGCATGTTGCGAATACTCAGGAAAAATTAAAATGACCTATGGTGTCCCTCAGGGATCAATTCTTGGTTCGTTCCTTTTCCTCAACTATGTCAACAGGTTGAACTCATCGATCCGGAATGGAATGGTGATTCAATATACTGACGACACAAATCTCTGTATCAGATCAAAAACCATCAATGACTTTGAATTCCAAGCAATTATGGAAGTAAACTCATGTATTGACTATTTTTTCCAAAATTAACTTGAAAACTAATTTTTTGAAGAGAGATTTGATCAGATTTTGCCTCCGACAACAGGACCAAGACTATCAAACTGTTGTAATGGCTGATGATGCTTCTCTTGAAGAGACAGAATCTGCCAAGGTCCTTGGGATGTATCTTGATCGAGGTCTGACCTGGGACCACCACATTGATTATATCTACTCTAAGGTAGTTTCCGGATTATATTCTCTGCGTAAGCTTGCAACAGTTTGTTCTTTGGGAGTTTTGAAAACTGCCCATTATGGACTTATATACCCGCATCAGAGATCTTGAATTGTTGACCCTTCTCTGCCTTAAATTCGGGAGGTCACCTTGTACTGTCGTTTCAAGTGTGATTTGGTCCAAGGTAGAGATGTACACCATTACGAAACTAGGAGCAGGGATAACTATCGAGAAGGGCAACACAAAATAATGGCAATTGAACACCTGCAATCACAAGCTGGAATCGAGATTATTAATCAACTTCCTGAAGGCATTAAACAGATAAATAACCCCAAAAAATTTAAAACTAAGATAGCTCCAGGTGTTGAGGGCATTGTACTCGGTGATGAGGTTATGATGTGTCGCTGGGATATAAATTAACAAAACCAATACTTAATTCTTCTGCTAATTTCCAAACCACAAGTTTCACATGTTTAACAAAATATGTAATATCTTAATGTTAAATTTGATTTATTATTGTTGTGTATCTATTTATTATTAATTATTATTCATGTGACTAGTTTATATAAAGAGTATTCTTGACAATTGTAATGCAATTATGTTAATTGTTCACAACAATAGATTTGAATTTGAATCAATAATTGACTGGTCTACTAATAACTAATTTAATCATCACTTCAGTCATCTTGTTCGTAAGCACCTACCTTCTCTTGGGTATACTGTTACTCAAACGTGAACTAATAAGAAAAGGAACAATGTCTATTATAACTTCCACCAGTATATGCTTCACTATCTACAAGAGAGAATTAAGTGATGAACACATCATTCTTATCCTCCAGGCTGTACCTGCATTGAAGTGACCTAAACTTCTTCATCCAAAGCAGTTACATCCTGAAGAATCTAGGGCCCATGTATGTGAAATAATTGATACTAAGAAATTACTTGTAGTGACAGTTATGTCATAGCCTATTTGTAGCCTAGTAACTTGTACATAGCCTATTTGTAAATAGTTCCTAGTTGGAAAATGGCGGCACTGAAAGAGTTAGGCATTATTTTATGAACACATACCCTGTAGTTGCTCTTGAGTCAGCTCCAATGACAACTCCTCCTTCAAATTCAACCGCCATTGTTGTAGTCTGCAAAAAATAAAATTTAATTTATAAAGTGAGTCATTGTAATTATAATTGATTGTAGTGCCATCACACTATCTATTAGCATTGGACCTATCTAGAATCTTTTCGGATCAAATTAAAATAAATAGAGCTTATTCTTCTTGGGGTTTTCAAATTTTTCTGTTAGATACATCAGGCCTACTTCTACAGAATAAAAAGCAATTCTCGTGAAAATAAAGCCAATTTATAACCCATTTCAGACAGTTTTCAAATTTTTTTTGTGGCAAGCAACTGCATAAATAACCAAAATATGTTGTAGACAAGATTTCTCATAATACAGAGGGCAATTATGCACTTTCTTTCCACCTCTGAAAATATGATTTCTAGTTGAAAAAGTGGTGAAATATGAGTTTAGATCTCTTGAGGAGGTTGATTTCATCCGCGGGAAACTCTATCCGTTAACGAAAAATCGGAAAACTAGTTTATTATCTGATAGTGAAAAACCTACTTTTCTTAAAAAATCATTACTTTTCAACGAATTTTTTTTCATTTCACGTGTTTATTTATGCTGAAAACAATTATGTATGAGGTTTTTCAGTTAAATTATTTTTCAGCTCGAAAAATGCATTTTTTACTGACCTAACCAAACAACCTAAATTATCCTAGTTGTCTAATTACTCAACAAAAATTCATTATTTGTGTTAAATTTGAGCATTTCACCTCAGTGACGACCTGCCGGCAGGAATATGGGTGAATTCGGTTTTCGTAATTAATAGTTGTTGTATATAATGCTCGCATAATAGCCGCGAAAGTAGTTTTTCCATCATATCTCGAGAAATAATTGTAATAGACCAAGTTTCCAAATTCATATTCAGCATAAAAGGACGCATCAAAATAACAAAAAATAGGATTAAAATATAATTTAAATTAACGGAAATAATATATGACAGAAATACTAAAGTTGTGACATTTGTAATTTTCGTTAAATTTGGGGGTTTGGCCTCCGTCACTTTGGCAGGAATATAGGTGAATTTGGTTTTTGTAATTAATAGTTGTTGTTTAAAATGATCACGTAATGGCCGATAATCGCGATTCGCCGTGAACGTTGTTTTTCCATTATATCTCGAGAAATAATTGTAATAGACCAAAATAGTTTTCAAATTTGTATTCGGCGCAAAAAACATCAAAATAAAAAGTTTATTAAAATACCATTTAAATTAACAGAAATATGACAGTAATATTAAAAGTTTTGACATTATTTTTTTCAAATTTTTTGGTAAACTACATGATTTCCGCAAAATTAAATGCATATCCTGTTAAAATACAACCAACTCTAGACCCGTTTCAAGCAAAATTTTCCAATTTTGTTGGTGGCAAGAACCTGCCTAAATACCATTCAGAGAAACAGAGCTTACCACAATCCAAAATAACCTTCCCTGTATTATAATTTTCTATTACTTTTAGGCAAAAATCATTAAGAGGGGTTCAGAAAGTTACACAAAAAAGCCTAACATAGGATTAAAGTAATAACTCAAGTAAGCCCTAAGTGTTCAATACACAATAAAAATAGATACTAACTCCAGTGCTCTGGGCGCCCATATACCAATCTGGCGCTGTTGAAAAAGAATCAGAATTCATTACTAAAGCCATAGCATTAATTGCTGGGTACTGTTGATTTACACGTTTGTCAGTGCAGAATGAGGGATTACAAAATGTTTTTCTCTTCTAACCTATCCAAAACCAATCTAGCTCAAAATATTCACAGTCACTTTAGTAGCACTATTCGTATATTGCTTACTCGCTCTTTCCTTCTTTTCAAAACGCACTCATTCAATCATCAATCACTACTCAATACGATTTAATGAGTGACATAAAATAACTAACACGAAAGTAGCTCAGTCATTGCAGAATATAACTAAGAGGTGCAAATTATCCCTCCCTGGAGGCCAAAAACTCCCTAATTATCCCTTAATGTAGTGAAAAATCCCCGCTTCATTACGTCACCTCTCTTCAAATAAAATCGTATTTAAATAGCTCTCTTATGAATAATGACCAAAACCAATCGATAATGGATATAATATTAAACACAAGTATATAACATTGGTAATAACAATTATTTGATTCAAGTAAAAAAGCATGAAAATTTACATTATTATTTTCTAACTTACTAAACTAAAAAATATATAATTATTGTTCATTATTATGGGTGGATTAAATTAAATTAAATTTTTAAAGATGGATTGGGTGGCAATAGCATTTTACAACTATTACTTGGGGGGGGGGGGTTTTCCCTTATTAATCGTGCAATAGAATTATGAGGTCCTATCATTACTGATGTTGTGTCTAAACAAAAACCTACCCAATGACGAAAAAGGATTTTTTTTCATTCAGTGACTTCATTATTGAATTGAAGATGCCCATTACAAAAGAATCAGACAGCTCAACGACATCCATAACATCAAATTTAGTATCGTGCACTCATCAATAAAGACTGAAAAAATTGCTCTCATCATTAAAGACTGAAGTACCCATATTGCTTAATTGCTGATTACAATATGGGTACATTCCGTGTCTTACAATGTTTGTTGCTTTTAGTTTACCTAGTTGTAGTTTACCACAGCACTGCAATGGGAGTATCACTACTGGGTGTTTTATACTGTGATTGTAGTAGATATTTGGCAAGAAGCTATGATTATCCCTATACACAAGAAAGGGGGTGAGCTTGACTGTAAGAACTACATAAGAATTTTCTTGCTAAGCATGACATACAAAATATTCTCTAAACTAATACTGAAAAGATTAGAAGAATTTGTTGTAGACATTGTAGGAGAACACCTGGTCAAAGATCAACTACAGACCAAACATTCATTTTAAAAGAAGTAACATCCAATTACTGGGAGTACGACAAGGATCTATACAAAATGTTCATATATTTTTCAAAAGCACATGACAGTATTGCTAGACCAAAAATGTGGGATCTAGTGAGAAAAAACTATACAGTATTCCCGAAAAACTAATAAACTTTACAAGAATGTGCAAGGTAAAGACCAAAAAGAAGTTAAAATAGAAAATGAATACTTTTAGAGTTTTAATATACTTGATACTTACTTACTTGATACTTGAAATCCTCCCATTGGAAGCGCAACTGCGCCATGGTCGTCATGTTATTGGCCTATCCATCTTCAAAATATTCTTCCACAGAAAAATATGGCCTCTTCAACAGGTGCTCTTTGAATTTATCCTTGAATTTATCCATATCTTCGATGCTTCTGACCTCAGGTGGTGCTGAGTTGAAGATCTTGCTACATAAATATTTAGGGCCACCTTTTGCCAGGCTAGAGCTTACTTGGGGCATATGAACGTTTTTTTTCTCTGTCGTGTTGAATAGCTATGAAAGGCTTGATTTCTCTTGAATACTTCTGGTTTCCTTTTGACCATCACAGCAGATTCCAGTATGAAAAGCGCTGGTACAGTAAGAATTTTGGCTTCAACAAATAATGGTTTGCAATGGGCAAGATATGGTTCATTAAACATTAGCCTAATTACTCTTTTTTGCAACAGTAGAATGCGTTGCGCCACGGGACTGCTTCCCCAGAAGACAATACCATAATTTACAATGCTTTGGAAGCATCCAAAATAAACTTTCAATAATATGTTTATATCAACAACAGATTTAAGGCGTCGTACGATGTAACAGACGGTTGTTAGTCGTGATGAAATATGCTGGATGTGCTGCTCCCATCTCAAGTCATTGCTGATGGTTAGGCCTAGGTATTTTATACAAGTGTCTATTGCAATAGTTGATCCTTCCAAACGTAGCAGGGGGTCAGAATCTGGTGTTTTTCTATTATGAAATTTCAATGCCTTTGTTTTTCCTCTATTTAATATTAATTTATTTTCTTTACGCCAATTGTTCTTTTCATTTATGCCTTCTTGTGCTTGTAGCCTTAGCGCCTCACTGTCCTTGTCCTGTACCAGGTGGCTGACATCGTCTGCAAATAGCCAAATTTTAACAGTCGATATACAATCAGGTAAATCATTCACATACAGTAAATACAGGATCGGGTCTAAATTCGAGCCTTGCGGTACGCCTGTGTTAACTGAAGTTGAGATGACAGAACGATTATGACGACTCAAACCATCCTGTCTTGAGTGCCTAACACTAACAATTTGCTTCCTGTCACTCAAATATGAGGCTATCCACCTCAGAGATTCATTTTTAATGCCCATCGTCTTCAACTTATTAAGAAGTATGTCATGAGAGATCAAGTCGAATGCCTTGGTCATGTCATAAAAAATACATAACTGGTCTCCAACGATATCAAGATTTTCATACAAATTTATTAACAAGTCAAAAATTGCATCAATTGTACACATATTTCTCCTGAAGCCATATTGCTTTTCGTTTAATAGGTTCTTACTTTCCAGAAAGGGTAGCAATCTTCTTAAAAATACAATTTCAAACAACTTCGAGAATACACTTTGAACGGCCACTGGCCTATAGTTTTTTACCAAGTCCTTTTCACCTGCTTTGTAGATTGGTACAACCTTTGAAGTTTTTATCTGGCTCGGGAAAACACCTTGCTCAAACGATTTATTTATTAAAATGACAAGTGGCTTAGCTATTTTATCCTTACACCCTCTTAGTAACTTACAAGGGATTTCATCCACCCCAGAGCTGCTTTTGGCACTCACTTTTTGGATAACCTCCAAAACTTCCCTCTCATTTGTAGGCCTCAAGAAAAGATCAGTATTCTCAATAGGTTGGTCAGTTCCTAGGTTCGGTCTCGTAACAGATCCTGCCAATTTCTCAACTTCAGTAACAAAGTAATTATTAAAAATATTTGCTACATTATTAGGGTGAGTAATGATCTCGTCATTGTTTTTCTGACTTATATTTACACTATTTACATCTTCATCACAAGTTAGGCTTTTCACAATAGCCCAAGATTCCTTACTGATATTCTTTGCATTGTCAATTTTATCTTTATAAAACTGTCGTTTTGTATCGTTAAGTAATACCGAATATTGGCGCTTGGTATCACAGTACTCAGCTTTACAATTGTTACTATCTATATTTCTTGTACGCCAGTACAATTCCTTTAAGTTTTCTTGCGATTCAACAATTTCTGGGTGATCCATTTTACATTAGAATCATCCTTACATCTATACACAGCTTTGGGAAAGCATACATCAAAGATATATACAAAAGTTGAATAAAATTCATTAAAAGCATTTTCTAAATCCATATTTACATCAACACTAGACCAGGTCTCTTTTGACAGCAGATATTCAAAGGTGGCTAGGTTAGGTTTATTTATTTTCCTTTTTTCAACCTTTTTAATTACATCATGGGAAGCAACATTTACATTAAAAGCAATACTACTATGGTCAGAACTGAGGGGTGGTAACACCTGAACAGAGTAGTAACGTTATTAATTCATGGTTAAGACAAGGAGATGTACTCTCTTCCTTACTATTTAATATAGTCATAGAAAAGTCTTTAAGAATCATATGTAGTCTCAGTATCAAAAACAAAAGTCTACTAAGCTCGCTTTTATCAGCTTTATGAACTCTTGCATCGACTCCTTGGACGGCGGTGAGATGGCAATCGGTTGTTTCATCAACCTGTCCAGGGTGTTTGATTGCGTAGCACACTCAGTTCTTTTAGATAAGTTAGCGTGAATTGGCATCAAAGGCAACGCTTTAAGTTAGATTCAATCATATCTTTCTGAGAGATCTCATGTAACTAAAGTGGACTTTTTTGATGAAAACAGGATCAGAAAATCTTCCTACCAAAATCTAAAACAGTCACCCTTGGTGTTCCGCAGGGATCCATTCTTGGACCCATTTTATTCATTTTGTACATAAATGACATATCTGACTGCCTTCCAAGTGAACTCCTTACTATATTTGCGGATGATACCCTGTTTTGATCTCCCATAAAAATTGTAATAGCTTAGAACAAGAAACCTTCTTCAATCTTAATGCCATTTCACAATACTTCTCGATTATCAATCTTCACATCAATACGTATAAAACCAAATTTCTTCATTTTATGACCGATCAAAAAAGAAACACTTTCACTAGACTAGGCTCACATTTTCCCTCTGTTGTACTTGATGACAATGTAATTGAAGAATCACTGTTTATTGATTACTTGGGGCTGAGGCTGGACGGTGGTCTCATGTGGAATGATCACGTTAATAAATTGGCAAAACAATTTTCTGCCAACATCTTTGTTTTGAGATACATTTCTTCTCTGAACAACATTGCTTTGTCGAAGCTAGTTTACTTTGGTTTGATAAGATACTCAATTGTACTTTTGGGATTATCTAGTAATAACAACTTAAACAGAACTAGTGGCTTGTTGGGGCAAAAGCCCCTATATAAATAAAATTAAATGGTGCTGTTAAATATTTAATGTATAACATTTAATTATTTATAGTTTTGTAAAACTCATTATCATATATACAGATTAATCAGGTATTATTGTTGTGTTAAAACTTCTCTGTACAGTTTATTTTTTGTGTAAGGATTGTTTATTTCGTTGTTTTGGTCGACTGTATTTTCAATAAACAATTTTAATTCCGTCTGGGGAATTTACTCTACTAAATTCAAGGTTTGTTCTTCAGGTAAACACCAGCTTCTTGAAGGTTTGGCTTTGTGCCTTGTTAACTAGAGTATAAAACATTAACAGCTGGAACATTTAATTTATCTTATTGACAGCTGGACTCAATAAATCAAAACAAAAGTTAGAAACCCTCTTCACATAAGTTTAACTTGGGAACTTTGAAGGCCAATGCGGCGGAAACCTAAAGGCGAATTGCAAAACTTTGATTTTTCTCGGCATCTACTATATCAAATCTTTAAAATGAGCCATTTCCAAAAGCTGTTGGTGGAGTGTAGCGCTTGGAATTTTGACACAACCGATTCGCCTTACTAAATAAAATATATAGAATGATATTTGTTCTTCAAAAAACAGCTGTAAGATGTATACTAAAACTTAAACCTGCTGAATCTTGTATATCTCATTTTAAGGAACTGGGCTTATTAACACTTTAAAGAACAATACTTGTAAAGGCCCATCAGCATTTCTAGAACATCAGAAATAAAAATTTCAATCCTTCCATTTCTCATAAATTAAATTTGTTTGAAAGTAAACCTGAGTATGTTGGCCTCAAGCTACTCTCCCAATTATCACATGACTGGCCGATATTGTTGACTTAAAAATTTTAAAATGAGCTCAAAAAGTTCTTAATCGAGCAGTGCTATTATCGAATACCTGCCTACCTAAACTAGCCTTTTTCAAATCCTATTGACTGGTCCCATGCCGCAGTGTGATCAACTCGAGACGACGTGGGAGTAAATAAGGACAGAGGCAAGTTATTTTCAATAATAAAGGAACACAATCCTGCTTCTAACTGTTTGAACAGTTCTGTTTGTGGACTAAAACTTGAATACTTGGCTGTTTATTTTTGGCTAGAAGATTTTTAATGTGAGTTTTTTGTTATCACGTCTTTTTATTTCGGATTGTCCATCTTTTATTGTTGTGTTACAGAAAAAAAACTGAAAATTTTCCAGATGTCCCATCCTATTTGGCAATATTGAGCCAATTTTTAAATTCACCTAATACAAATAAACCTTTATTTATACGTTACTTTATGGTTTTTCTTACCTTTTTCTCCTCATCTGATAAATAACCATCTGTTTAAGACTCCATTGTTCAGTTTTTAGTCTAGTAAACTTAACATTTATTTGAAAATATATAAATAAATGGTAGATTATTTATGTAAATAAATTATAGAATATTTTGTTTAGTTACAATCTAACAATAAATATTAAATGAGGATGTTGCGGCAATAAAGCAGACCAACACTAAAACATATCAACGAACACTCAACACTATTATCAATTTACTATAGCACAGGTTGTGAATAAGATAAAATACGAGTAAAAAATGACTGTTGTCAGAATGACTACCAGAGTGTATTACGGAAAAGGTTGATCTAAATATGATAAAAAAATTGATAAATAAAAAAAAATCTAAATCTAAATACCGGAAACCCCCAAAAGTAAACTGGAACTTTTATTCTAGCGCTATTTTCAAAAGCACTGGAAGCGTTAGGGTTAGATTTATTCTGTATTTTAACTCTCATGATGTATACAAGAAAACATTATTGTAATTTACATGGTTACATTATATATTATAATTAATTATTTAATAAGACCAAACATTGTGTCTGTTTGATTCAATAAAGTTTTAATAAAACATCTCAATATTGATGTTTAATATTAGATGCGAGTTAACCATAGTTTGAATTTGGGAGCTCTAACTCCCCCTAACCGCTAGACTTTTATCACGCAGGTCGCCGCCGTTTGGCGTTTTGTCGCCTGAATTATCCCTAGTTATCCCTCAATCCCTTATTCATCGCTTGCAGGTCAAAATATCCCTTAAAAGGGATAAAAGGGAGATGGGTGATATTTAACGTAATATGAAAAATACGATTACTTTTTCGCACCCTATTACCAAGTAACTGGATTATTGGTTTTAACCTATTAATTTTGTAACGTATTCGACAGAGCTGCAGCCACCTGATCTCAATTTAGTGACTGAACACGGTGAACAGAACAAATAATAGGATGGGTAATATGATTCCGCTCTCGATTACTGGTTTCACTCTATTAATTTTGTAACGTAGTCAACAGAGCTACTGCCACCAGCTCTCAATGTAGCTACTGAACGTTGTTAACGGAACAAATAATATACACAATTAAATTTTCTGTAAATAATTAGTGTTACACTTTAATATGCATGTGATATTATAATATTAAAGTAGCCTATTCTTTGTTTTATCAGAAACGAAATTTTAATATCTCATTTTCAATAGGCTTAGTGCTTTAGTATGTGTGTGATATTTTAATAATACAAGTAAGAATAATTTCTTTATTGGCTTAAAATCAATTTTAATTTAAATACCTAGTTATTAAAAATTATTTTATTATAATTATGAGCATTTAGCAAATTAAAAAAAAAAAAGTTTGTAAAAGTATTTGTGTCATCTAGAACGATTTTAATACTACACATTAACAGGATGTGTCTAATATTCACTTCTGTATAGATAAAACTAATATCAAGTACAATTTAATAGTGCGTAGTAGATCGAGAACGAAAGAAACAATGTTATACAGTATTAGTGTCAAGTAGATTGCCTGACTGGAACGATCCGGTCAAGCGGTTTTAGGGTGACAAAAATAATATTGTGAGTTACCCTATTACCGAAGCCAATGGAACGTTGCAGCCTATTACCGGTATGTAGCTGGATTTCCCATCATTCTCTACTTCTAGTCTGTATGCAATAGCATCGTGCCCGTCCGAGTCCACTCCTTCTTACTCGAGTCTGGTGTGAACTGACTCGAGAACATACGAGTACTTACTGCACTCGAGTCTAGCGAGTACTTTCACTTTGTAATCAAATCGTCTCATCACTACTTGGGTTTCTTCACAAACATATTTTTTTCATTTATCTTTGGAAAAAATTAAAACTAACAGGTATATTTACTTTTTTTTATTTTTCAGTCGTAACTTAGTCAGAGAGCAGACAGCAGGTAAATAATTATAAACAAAACAAGAAAAAGATTTAAATAAAATGCAAAAACAATGTGTTGAAAGTAAACAAGATGGAAATTGATAAGTTATAAGAGTGATTCATAAAGTAAGGAAGAGAATTATGTCATCCTAGGTAGTCATATCTTTTTTAACAACTAAGTTGTGAAGCAAATGTCAATTGCCGTTTTATTATTCAAGGTTTAGTCTACATTCTGTCCTTTTCCTGTGCCTTTCCAGGTTCTTCAAATAGCAATTCTATTTTCATGGTTTGTCCCTTTCAGTTCTCTCTATTTTTACTGTAAGTATTGAAAATATTTACTTAAGAATTGATTGGCATTTTATGTCAGGAATAATTTGTTAAAAGCTCACATTGCAATATGCTAAGTATGTTTAGTTTTGGCTTTATTTTTATAGGCTCATCCAATGAATTCGTACATGTAATCTAACCTAATTATCAAAAGGCATTTTGTAATGCCATGACTCATTTTCACACCTAATTAATCCCTAACAGTTCTCAATTATTTTGAAAAATCCAATATAACACTGATGGAATGCTGTTGGCCTATTTTCTAATACAAATTATGGCTCTTGCAGTTAATGGATAACTCACACTATGATGATGTGTTTAGTGACACAATATCTGAACACTCTGTACGTAGTAAAGGTGACTACATAAATTTATCACGATTTACAATCTACCACAGTGCTCAGGATTTACAAGAAATAATGGCAGAAGAAGGAGCTTGCGCAGCTAAATCTACGGAAAATCTCCACAGCAAGCCACATTCACCTAAGGTAAGTCCTAGAGGTTTTATTTTCTTGGTAATTATTCTTTTTCTTGCCACCTCTGAAAATAATATTCTTTTTGAAACAGTGGTGAAATATGAGTTTATATCTCGTGAGAAGGTTCATTTCAACTGCGGAAAACTCATTTTCACAGAAAATTAAAAACCTAGTATATTATCTGGAAGTGAAAAAAAACCAACTTTACTAAAAATCTTTATTTTTCAACATTTTTAATTTTAACATGTTTTTTATGCTGAACACAAACATATAATTGGTTTTTCAGTAAAATTAATTTTTCAGCACAAAAAATACATTTTACTAACCCAACCAAAATTTGGTTATAAATGTATCTTATACTAATTGTTTATTAATACGTAATTTGTTTCAAATTCAGGTGCCTGGCCCCTGTGATGGCCTGCTGGCCGTTATTCCAGTGGGAATATGAGTGAATTCACGAATGTGAAACTGTCCAGTATTTCCATCCAGTGAAAGGGAAAAGGGTATTTTTTAAAGGAATTATGGGAAAATTGTTAAATATTTCTCCAATTGACGTTGTAATGAGCAAAACTGTTTCCTACACGTTAGGACAGTTGCAAAGAAATAAAAAGGCAAGCATATATTACCGAATTGGAAGAATATTACAGCAAATTTCTTCAGGTGTGCTGCCAACAAACATAAACTTACTTTAGTAAACAACTATCAAATTAGTGACTTCCTAAATTGCATATTTCAAAGTACAGTCAGTTGTAAATACATGTGTGCAGATAACTTTTGAATATAGCAAGTTGCACCTTCGGGTAGTACCTTTCCTAATATAGTACATTTGTTGGGCCACAATGTTTAGGTTTTGA
>JAQJVL010003620.1:0-55000 GCA_035578905.1 Stictocephala bisonia | reverse complement strand
GCCAGTTAAGAAGTAAAATTAAGAAGAGTGAAAATACTTTTTACCAAAAAATTACTTGACATTACAAACATACTAAAGCTAATAAGTTTTAAAGAAATAATATCAAATAAGTTATAAAGTAGACTCTAAAAATCTAGATTTTGCAAAATGTGGCGTTTAAACCTGAGACCTGAAACAATTGGTTAGTCATAACTTCTAAGAAATGAAAAATAAAGGCATCAGAAAACATTTTTAGTTACATAAATAAATAAATATGGGACAGACCACTAAGTAAAATAACAAAAAAATTAATATTAACAATAGAAATTAAGACAACAATCTTTAAAGCTAAATTTGAAATCCGGACCCATAAGCCTAATCTAGCTGTGAATACAACTGATTTAAGATGAAATGGGCAACAGCCCGACTAATAATTCTTTAAATTAAACGGCAAAGAAAATATTAAACAACAAATCAACTATATTTTGGCCCAACAAAAAAACAAACAGCAAAATCTACGAACACACCCAATCAGAACTTAGTCAGCAAACATGATGAAAGCCAGACAACGAGAAAGACGAGAAGGCAGACAGGGAAGAAGGAACGAAGCACACACCGACACACGAACGAAAACCTACAAAGAGGAAGGTGAAGCTATCCCAGAGACGACGAAACTGTGCAACGGCACAATATAAAGTAATGATATATAGTTAACCAGTAATAAATGTGGTGTAACATTTTACTGGCATAATTTATATGTAGTTCACATGAAGTATATTAGCTGTAGAAGATAGTCGGTTTGTTGAATTACTTAAAATACAGGGCGAGGCAGACCACCCGTGCAGCATGTATAGCAGGAGAACGGTTTGGTCTAGTGGCCTAAAACAAAATGCTTTCCCCCTATATTGCATATGGGGAGTCCATTAAAAATGTTTTCATCAACCTTTTCGTAAAGAGTGTTGAAAAACTAGGGGTCATGGGTTCGAATCTCTAAATTATCAAATGCAAACATATGGCAAATAATACATCATTTTAAAGGTCTTGTTGAAAGAAACTCATTGATGAAAACAAAATTCATTTATCATGACACATTTCAAAATGGCGGCCATTTTTGTGGAAAATATTGACGTTTACGGAATACCCTATAGTTTTCTTACTGTTTGAGATAGGTTCATTCCGATTTCAATTTCTTACTTGCAAAACCCTCAGCTTCACTCTGATATGCCGCATGACTACTTTTATCATTATTTTGATATTGGCCCCCTAATACGAATTTTGAAAAATTAAAAATTCCTTAAATTCAAAATTTTTAAATAGCAACATGCATCATATTGTATATCATTTTAAAGCGCTTGTTAAGACAAACAAATTTTGCATTACACTTTTTTTTGTATCTCCAGTGGTTTTTGAGAAATAAGCACAAACGTGTTTTTAATAATAATTTTCCCACCTTTTTACGTTACTTTGGCCATACATTTTGTATTTAAAAAAATGATCTGATTTATAAAAATATAAATTTGTATTTTTACTCTTAATGTCTCTTAAAAAATACACGATTTGTATTTTTTACAAGATTTGTAAATTCTTGTATTTATTTGTATTTATTTGCAACTTTTAACATAATTGCAACCTTAAAAAAATTAATAAGTAATAAGAGTATCGTACAAAAACATCCAGAATCCAACTGAACTTACTTTACTGTAAATTACATGTGCTCGAATTGAAAACCATTATTTTCTATACATAGTTCTATTCTGGAGGTGAAGCTATCTACAGCTCGCAATACTTCTTCGCCACTGATAGAATTTATACCATGTCTGATTCTCTGCATCATATCTTCGATTGTTGTTGGTCGTCTTTTGTACACTAAATCTTTCAGCCTACCCCACAAGTAGAAATCCATACAAGTTAAATCAGGAGATCTTGGAGGGTAGTTGACAGGACCACCTCTTCCAATCCATCTTTCAGGATATTGTTCATCAAGAGTTTGTCTGACGTTGTTGGCGTAGTGAGGTGGTGCCCCATCATTCATGAACCACAAATATTCTATGTCTTCGTCGGGTATATCTATTAATAGGTTAGGCAGGTGATTTAGCAAAAAGTTGTTATAAGTGTCTCCAACTAGGTGTTCTCTGAAGAAAAAGGGACCTATAATTTTTCTACCAAGGATGCCACACCAAGTATTCAAAGTCCAGTATCTCTGGTTATCCACCTCTCGCATCCAGTGTGGATTCTCATAGGCCCAGTACCTCATATTATGGCGGTTCACTTCACCGTTGCTGCGGAAAGTTGCATCGTCACACCACAGTACATTACGAAAAAAATGTTCACGTTGTTGTAACATTTCCCTAGCCCACAAACAAAAAGTCATTCTTCGATGGCTATCATCACCATGCAGTTCTTGGTGTAATGATATCTTGTATGGGTGCATTTTGTTATCTTTCAAGATTCTCAACACTGACCTTTGACTCCACCTGCATCTAGAGCTATTCTTCTGGACGAGTCAGTTGGATTGAGTTGAACCGCTGCCAAAATGTCTGGTGCCGTATCACTTCTTACAGGCCTAACTAGGGTTTTTCCTTTATTGAAATCAGGCTGAACCTGTCCTTTTTCACGCACACGACTAGCAAGTCTTTGAAAGGCCATTCGTGATTGAACTTCTCTGTCTGGATAACGTTCTGCGTAGAGATTCGCAGCAGCTGAGTAATTCTGGAAACATTCGCCTAACACCATTAGCATTTGGAAAGCCTCTTCATTTGTGTACGGCATTTCAGTAAATACAGAACTATCATTCACAATAAAAGAACAAAATAAGGAATAAAGTGGAGAATTAAAGTGGTTGTCAAATAAAATAAGTTTTGTTTCAGGAACTAAAATGAAGTGTACAATAATGCACTAGAACAGCTGATTTTATAAACAGCTGAAAATAATCAGCTGATTAAACAATCATAAGATTAATAATAATTGCAGTAACCCAGGAGCAAAATATCAACTGGTTGTACTAAACAGTAAAGGCCAATTGTGAAAGGTACCTAACCATGCGAAGCGAGTAATGGTACTGTGTATAAAAACTATTAATATTTATTTATAATATTAAAGTATAAAAATACAACAAACAATTTTAAATGATAAAATTACAATTATGGTGATTTCAGTTTTTTACAAAGGTCTCTTAATTTTAGAGAATCATACAAATCTGGAACCAAAAGGCCATCTGCCACATATTCCCTTCAAGATTATCTTAGTAATAAGCTTTAAACCAGATTGTAATAATACCAGATTAGTAATAATACCATATCTGTATTATTAGCAATGATAACACAGTACTTAATGTAAAACGCTTTTTGCCTTTATTTGTCAAATTGAAATATCTTAATAAAAAATAAATTTGCTTACATAATTCCTTATTTCGATTTACGCAATTAAAATGTTAGATTTTGACTCAGTGCTTTCAGTTTTGGATGTCAGTGGCCAAAGTAACGTAAAAAGGTGGGAAAATTATTATTAAAAACACGTTTGTGCTTATTTCTCAAAAACCACTGGAGATACAAAAAAAAGTGTAATGCAAAATTTGTTTGTCTTAACAAGCGCTTTAAAATGATATACAACATGATGCATGTTGCTATTTAAAAATTTTGACTTTAAGGAATTTTTAATTTTTCAAAATTCGTATTAGGGGGGCCAATATCAAAATAATGATAAAAGTAGTCATGCGGCATATCAGAGTGAAGCTGAGGGTTTTGCAAGTAAGAAATTGAAATCGGAATGAACCTATCTCAAACAGTAAGAAAACTATAGGGTATTCCGTAAACGTCAATATTTTCCACAAAAATGGCCGCCATTTTGAAATGTGTCATGATAAATGAATTTTGTTTTCATCAATGAGTTTCTTTCAACAAGACCTTTAAAATGATGTATTATTTGCCATATGTTTGCATTTGATAATTTAGAGATTCGAACCCATGACCCCTAGTTTTTCAACACTCTTTACGAAAAGGTTGATGAAGACATTTTTAATGGACTCCCCATATGCAATATAGGGGGAAAGCATTTTGTTTTAGGCCACTAGACCAAACCGTTCTCCTGCTATACATGCTGCACGGGTGGTCTGCCTCACCCTGTATATTGAGTGTTTAATCCTAATCAGCTGTTTTATTTACCTGATAGTAAATAACTAAAGAATATAACTTTATTATTCTAATAAAATAAATTCCATTTTTGACTGCCATACTGTATTACCTAATGAGTTTCTTTCAGTACAAAACAGTTCGTTAATGTTAGCATTATTAATAATTACAATATTCGAAAAGGAGGTGCTTAAAACATACCCGTTTTATTGTCACATCATAATGATCAATTTTTGAGGTTAAGTGTCAGAGAAGAGTAAAAAATGCTAACGTTGCAACATAAATAAAGGCTTATATCAGTTACATTTCAATTAATTCATTTCCACAACAAGCATGAATTACAATAAGGACAAAAGTGAAGACGTTTGTATTTAATTAATAAAAAATACAAAGTTAAATAGCTTTGTTGTTTTTGCTAGTTTTCTAACATCAGATAATAAATAATATCACTATACAATAAAATGTTCTCAAGTATATTTTTTTGCAGTTAAATTATTAAGACAATAGACAAAACCCTAGTTGTGGCTCCATTGGTAATATCTTGAACACGATGAAAGAATACATAATAACATACTCCATAAAAGTAGAAAAGGTTGTATATTTACAAACATTACAGTAACCATAAAAGTATAAAATGATTATATACAAGGTAAAAAGTAAATAACTACCATGTAATAGTTAATAACGATAAGACCACTATATATATATATATCAATGGTATATATATATATATATATATATATATATATATATATATATATATATATATATATATATATATATATATATATATAATAATGTTTTTATTAAATACTATTGTACAAAAAACAATATTTAAAATTATTGTTGTTTTAATCTATGTTCTTTTCCAAGAATATATTAATGAGATATCTTCATGTTTTAAAGTATTTAACTTGAAGGTTGATTATTATGTGTATTTATAACTGTTTGCTCACGTCAAACAACTTCATTTGATGTTGTATGTATTTACAATGTTCAGGTGTTCAGAGAGGGTTACTCTATATTTTTAGTGATGAAACCATTTGGGAGGTCTCGAGTACAGATGACACAGTTTACTGCAACACTGGCCAATGATCTCGGAAGGAGGATATAACATGTGTTGTGTGTAGTTACAAGGCTCAGGTGTTCAGAGAAAGAGTTGCCCTATAATCAGTGATGAGCCCATTTGGGAGGTCTCGAGTACAGATGACACAATTTACTGCATCACTGGCCAACGATCTCAGAAGGAGGATCTAACATGTGTTGTGTGTAGTTACAAGGCTCAGGTGTTCAGAGAGGGTTGATCTATATTTATTGATGCATTTGGGAGGTCTCGAGTACAGATGACACAATTTACTGCATCACCGGCCAACGATCTCGGAAGAAGGATCTAACATGTGTTGTGTGTAGTTACAAGGCTAAGGAGTTCAGAGAGAGAGTTACCCTATAATCAGTGATGAGCCCATTTAGGAGGTCTCGAGTACAGATGACACAATTTACTGCATCACTGGCCAACGATCTCGGAAGGAGGATCTAACATGTGTTGTGTGTAGTTACAAGGCTCAGGTCTTCAGAGAGAGTTGCCCTATAATCAGTGATGAGACCATTTGGGAGGTATCGAGTACAGATGACACAATTTACTGCATCACTGGCCAACGATCTCGGAAGGAGGATCTAACATGTGTTGTGTGTAGTTACAAGGCTCAGGTGTTCAGAGAGAGAGAGTTACCCTATAATCAGTGATGAGACCATTTGGGAGGTCTCGAGTACAGATGACACAATTTACTGCAACACTGGCCAACGATCTCGGAAGGAGGATCTAACATGTGTTGTGTGTAGTTACAAGGTTCAGTTGTTCAGAGAGGGTTGCACTATATTCAGTGATGAGACCATTTGGGAGGTCTCGAGTATAGATGACACAATTTACTGCATCACTGGCCAACGATCTCGGAAGGAGGATCAAACATGTGTTGTGTGTAGTTACAAGGCTCAGGTGTTCAGAGAGAGAGAGTTGCCCTATAATCAGTGATGAGACCATTTGGGAGGTCTCGAGTACAGATGACACAATTTACTGCGTCACTGGCCAACGATCTAGGAAGGAGGATCTAACATGTGTTGTGTGTAGTTACAAGGCTCAGGTGTTCAGAGAGAGTTGCTCTATACTCAGTGACAGGACCATTTGGGAGGTCTCGAGTACAAATGACAATTTTAACTGCATCACTGGCCAACGATCTCAGAAGGAGGATCTAACATGTGTTGTGTGTAGTTACAAGGCTCAGGTGTTAAGAGAGAGAGTTGCCCTATAATTAGTGATAAGCCAATTTCGGGAGGTCTCGAGTACAGATAACACAATTTACTGCATCACTGGCAAACGATCTCGGAAGGAGGATCTAACATGTGTTGTGTGTAGTTACAAGGCTCAGGTCTTCAGAGAGAGAGTTGCCCTATAATCAGTGATGAGACCATTTGGGAAGTCTCGAGTACAGATGACACAATTTACTGCATCACTGGCCAACGATCTCGGAAGGAGGATCTAACATGTGTTGTGTGTAGTTACAAGGCTCAGGTGTTGAGAGAGAGAGTTGCCCTATAATCAGTGATGAGACCAATTTGGAGGTCTCGAGATTTACTGCAACACTGACCTACGATCTCGGAGAGAGGATCTAACATATGTTGTGTGTAGTTACAAGGCTCAGGTGTTCAGAGAGGGTTGATCTATATTTATTGATGCATTTGGGAGGTCTCGAGTACAGATGACACAATTTACTGCAACACTGGCCAACGATCTCGGAAGGAGGATGTAACATGTGTTGTGTGTAATTACAAGGCTCAGGTGTTCGGAGAGAGAGAGAGTTGCCCCATAATCAGTGATGAGCCCATTTGGGAGGTCTCGAGTACAGATGACACAATTTACTGCAACACTGGCCAACGATCTCGGAAGGAGGATCTAAGATGTGTTGTGTGAAGTGACAAGGCTCAGGTGTTCAGAGAGGGTTGATCTATATTTATTGATGCATTTGGGAGGTATCGAGTACAGATGACACAATTTACTGCATCACTGGCCAACGATCTCGGAAGGAGGATCTGTTGTGTGTAGTTACAAGGCTCAGGTGTTCAGAGAGGGTTGCTCTATACTCGGTGATGAGACTATTTGGGAGGTCTCGAGTACAGATGACACAATTTACTGCATCACTGGCCAACGATCTCGGAAGGAGGATCTAACATGTGTTGTGTTTAGTTACAAGGCTCAGGTGTTCAGAGAGAGAGAGTTGCCCTATAATCAGTGATGAGCCCATTTGGGAGGTCTCGAGTACAGATGACACAATTTACTGCAACACTGAACAACGATCTCGGAAGGAGGATCTAAGATGTGTTGTGTGAAGTTACAAGGCTCAGGTGTTCATAGAGGGTTGCTCTATACTCAGTGATGAGACCATTTGGGAGGTCTCGAGTTCAGATGACACAATGTACTGCATCACTGGCCAACGATCTCGGAAGGAGGATCTAACATGCGTTGTGTGTAGTTACAAGGTTCAGTTGTTCAGATAGGGTTGCACTATTTTCAGTGATGAGACCATTTGGGAGGTCTCGAGTACAGATGACACAATTTACTGCAACACTGGCCAACGATCTAGGAAGGAGGATCTAACATGTGTTGTGTGTAGTTACAAGGCTCAGGTGTTCAGAGAGAGTTGCTCTATACTCAGTGACAGGACCATTTGGGAGGTCTCGAGTACAAATGACACAATTAACTGCATCACTGGCCAACGATCTCAGAAGGAGGATCTAACATGTGTTGTGTGTAGTTACAAGGCTCAGGTGTTAAGAGAGAGAGTTGCCCTATAATTAGTGATAAGCCAATTTCGGGAGGTCTCGAGTACAGATAACACAATTTACTGCATCACTGGCAAACGATCTCGGAAGGAGGATCTAACATGTGTTGTGTGTAGTTACAAGGCTCAGGTCTTCAGAGAGAGAGTTGCCCTATAATCAGTGATGAGACCGTTTGGGAAGTCTCGAGTACAGATGACACAATTTACTGCATCACTGGCCAACGATCTCGGAAGGAGGATCTAACATGTGTTGTGTGTAGTTACAAGGCTCAGGTGTTGAGAGAGAGAGTTGCCCTATAATCAGTGATTAGACCAATTTGGAGGTCTCGAGATTTACTGCAACACTGACCAACGATCTCGGAGAGAGGATCTAACATATGTTGTGTGTAGTTACAAGGCTCAGGTGTTCAGAGAGGGTTGATCTATATTTATTGATGCATTTGGGAGGTCTCGAGTACAGATGACACAATTTACTGCAACACTGGCCAACGATCTCGGAAGGAGGATGTAACATGTGTTGTGTGTAATTACAAGGCTCAGGTGTTCAGAGAGAGAGAGAGTTGCCCCATAATCAGTGATGAGCCCATTTGGGAGGTCTCGAGTACAGATGACACAATTTACTGCAACACTGGCCAACGATCTCGGAAGGAGGATCTAAGATGTGTTGTGTGAAGTGACAAGGCTCAGGTGTTCAGAGAGGGTTGATCTATATTTATTGATGCATTTGGGAGGTCTCGAGTACAGATGACACAATTTACTGCATCACTGGCCAACGATCTCGGAAGGAGGATCTGTTGTGTGTAGTTACAAGGCTCAGGTGTTCAGAGAGGGTTGCTCTATACTCGGTGATGAGACTATTTGGGAGGTCTCGAGTACAGATGACACAATTTACTGCATCACTGGCCAACGATCTCGGAAGGAGGATCTAACATGCGTTGTGTTTAGTTACAAGGCTCAGGTGTTCAGAGAGAGAGAGTTGCCCTATAATCAGTGATGAGCCCATTTGGGAGGTCTCGAGTACAGATGACACAATTTACTGCAACACTGAACAACGATCTCGGAAGGAGGATCTAAGATGTGTTGTGTGAAGTTACAAGGCTCAGGTGTTCATAGAGGGTTGCTCTATACTCAGTGATGAGACCATTTGGGAGGTCTCGAGTACAGATGACACAATGTACTGCATCACTGGCCAACGATCTCGGAAGGAGGATCTAACATGCGTTGTGTGTAGTTACAAGGTTCAGTTGTTCAGATAGGGTTGCACTATTTTCAGTGATGAGACCATTTGGGAGGTCTCGAGTACAGATGACACAATTTACTGCAACACTGGCCAACGATCTCGGAAGGAGGATCTAACATGTGTTGTGTGTAGTTACAAGGTTCAGTTGTTCAGAGAGGGTTGCACTATATTCAGTGATGAGACCATTTGGGAGGTCTCGAGTATAGATGACACATTTTACTGCATCACTGGCCAACGATCTCGGAAGGAGGATCAAACAAGTGTTGTGTGTAGTTACAAGGCTCAGGTGTTCAGAGAGAGAGAGAGTTGCCCTATAATCAGTGATGAGACCATTTGGGAGGTCTCGAGTACAGATGACACAATTTACTGCGTCACTGGCCAACGATCTAGGAAGGAGGATCTAACATGTGTTGTGTGTAGTTACAAGGCTCAGGTGTTCAGAGAGAGTTGCTCTATACTCAGTGACAGGACCATTTGGGAGGTCTCTAGTACAAATGACACAATTAACTGCATCACTGGCCAACGATCTCAGAAGGAGGATCTAACATGTGTTGTGTGTAGTTACAAGGCTCAGGTGTTAAGAGAGAGAGTTGCCCTATAATTAGTGATAAGCCAATTTTGGGAGGTCTCGAGTACAGATGACACAATTAACTGCATCACTGGCCAACGATCTCGGAAGGAGGATCTAACATGTGTTGTGTGTAGTTACAAGGCTCAGGTGTTCAGAGAGAGAGTTGCCCTATAATCAGTGATGAGCCCATTTGGGAGGTCTCGAGTACAGGTGACACAATTAACTGCATCACTGGCCGACGATCTTGGAAGGAGGATCTAACATGTGTTGTGTGTAGTTACAAGGCTCAGGTGTTCAGAGAGAGTTGCTCTATACTCAGTGACAGGACCATTTGGGAGGTCTCGAGTACAAATGACACAATTAACTGCATCACTGGCCAACGATCTCAGAAGGAGGATCTAACATGTGTTGTGTGTAGTTACAAGGCTCAGGTGTTAAGAGAGAGAGTTGCCCTATAATTAGTGATAAGCCAATTTTGGGAGGTCTCGAGTACAGATGACACAATTAACTGCATCACTGGCCAACGATCTCGGAAGGAGGATCTAACATGTGTTGTGTGTAGTTACAAGGCTCAGGTGTTCAGAGAGAGAGTTGCCCTATAATCAGTGATGAGCCCATTTGAGTGGTCTCGAGTACAGGTGACACAATTAACTGCATCACTGGCCGACGATCTTGGAAGGAGGATCTAACATGTGTTGTGTGTAGTTACAAGGCTCAGGTGTCCAGAGAGAGAGAGTTGCCCTATAATCAGTGATGAGCCCATTTGGGAGTGAGACCCATCCCCCCCACCAAAGCTGGAAAGCGTGCCAACTGGGGGATGGCTCAAAACAAGTCGAGCGATGGGATCACGGGTGGCAGTTGGAGGGTCAAAATAACACTCGGCAGCTGATTTATTACCAAGTAAAACCAAAAAGATATTAATCCGACTTGGCAGAAGGCCACAATATAAATTCTCACTTAAATAAATAACAAACCACACACAAAAGCTACAAGAACAACAAACTCTACAAATACCAAATTTAACAATTAACAAACTGTATGGCCTATCTGCAGTTTAGCCGGAGACCTCCAAAACGTAAGATAAATTTAATGCCCACATAAAATTGAAAATTTAGAAAACTTCTGGCAAACAACAATTAAACCGGCAATTTAGCCCAAATCCCATAATCCCACCGGGCCAGGGAGTAAGCCGGAATCCCTGGGCAGCTCCGAATTAGAAGTTAAGCAAAAGCACCATAATCCCCTTTTTGGTGAGTTGAAAAATTAAACAATTAAAAAGAAAATCTAACACGGTACCGTTCGAGTAAAAATGCACTTCAAGACATCTATAATACAATTAACAAAAAAAAAAAAAAAAAAATAAATAACAATAACTAGGCCTAAACATATAAATAAATAATAACAGGATTTAACAATGGGGACCTAACAAATATAAAAATCTACAAACTATAACAACCAAATAAACTAATTAAACTAAATAACAATAAATATAATAAATATTAACATCCAAAAAAAATCTTTGTGTATTTTAAAGCTTTTCTTTTTTTTTCTTTTAATAATAAAAAAAATATAAGTCCCCATGGCTGTTTCAGCAATCACTTTGTCCCATCAGTTTTAGGCCTAGGCACAAAATAAACAGTTCCACAAGCTTTTTTTCTTCTTTTATATTTCCTGTATTTCACTGTTTTTTTTGTTTTTTTTTTTTTTGTTATTTTTTTTTTCATGTAAATATTTAAGCAGCAAAACCCCCAGCTCAGCCGCCGGGAAACAATGACATAGAACGCACTGACCTGAGGACAGAAGACTTCTACCACCAAGGATGTAGGGCGGGTAGCGGGCAACTCCAGGCTCCAACATGGTCCTCAGGCCAGGCTAGCAGTGCAGATGGTAGACAATCCCCGGACGGCAGGCCGAGGGTGAAACGTCCTACTCAAGGACCCTGGACTGCAAGGTCAAACACAGCCATTAAACACAGTCCAGCCATCACAACAAAATATTACACATAACCACTAAATATAAGGGTGCATGATTTAACAAAACTGGACATGAAGAGCAAACAAAACAGTGAAAGAGCAAACAAGACAGTGAAAAATTAACGTTAGGCTATGAATAATTATGTTGGCAAACTCAGATTTAAAACCAAATTACAAATTTAACAAATTATAAAAGACGTAATTACGTATATGGAACTAAAAATGACAAACTAAAAACTAGGCTATGGATACATGAGCAATAGGTTATGACATGAAATCAAACGGTACAGCTAGGCTAGGTAATTGGCAAAGAACAAAACTATGGTAAATGGGTAACTCCAACTGTAAAAAGGCTCAACCAAACATTATACAGAACTACTATTGATAATAAAGGCAGATATAAAAAGCAATTAACGGTAAAAAAGTAACCTGGAGCACATGGCTCAAACCTAGGTTAACCAAACTAGACAAAGAAAATACAAATTTAACAAAACCCTGAAAACACAAGCAAGAACGATTAATATTTTCAATGAAACAAAAGTATTTTCACCAAAAGGGTGATTAGATATTAAAACTTACAAAATGAACACTTACGTTTTAGTGTGTCTATCTGAACATGTCTATTTCTGCTGGCAGCACAAGACAACTGAACAGCCAGGCCAACCTGACCGAAGCTGCTGGAACACGGAACGAAACGGAACTGGGCCAACGGCCACCAAAGTACGCGAAACGCCGGGCAAAAGCGAATCTCAGGCAGCCCGGCAGACTACGACGGAAAAAAAATATGTACCGGTCTAAAGACCCGGTACAACCTCCCTCTGCAAACCTCAACACACCCAGGCAGGGGAGAAAACTCGGTACCTCAGGGAACCAAACAGAAGACGAAGAAGACCTCCGAAGAGTGGTGTTCCAAGGACGCCCAAGAGAAACTAAGAGGGGAAACCCCTCGAACAGGGAGCAAACTACCCTGACTGTCGGGCCCGACAAGAAAAAAGAGAGAGAAAAAGACTCTCTCAGAACAGCCACCTAGGGCGCAGAGGTGATCAATCTCTTTGCCCCAAGAAACCCCCAGGAACACCAACTCCTGGATCAACCGTTCCCCGGAAACCCTTTAGTTGGGACACATGGGCTTTCCTGAACACCCTGCCTGACTGGGGATCAACCAGCAGAGCAGTCACCGGTGACAAAAACCTGTCGATGCGGTGGGGACCAGACCACCGATAGCACAACTTTGCAGCTCTTCATTCCGCGGCCGAACTGACCGGGTGAGCCTGACAAAGAACCAGATCTCCAACCTGAAAAGGGTTAGGAGTACGACCCTTATCATACCTCCTCCTTACTCTCTCTCTCTAGCACGTAGCAGGTTGCGCCGAGCAGCCCGCCACGTGGACACTACGTCAGTGGCACCTGGCGTAGGTAGAAGATCCTCTAACCTCCACAAGTTGGACAAAGGGTTGTTAGGAGGGTAGCCAAGTAGAATCTCGAAGGGAGTGGCATTGTGACTCTCATGCTTGGAAGAATTAAAGGCAAGCTGGAGCCAAGAGAGACTCTCATCCCAGGTGTTCTGCTTCTCAGCATGGAAAGTAATAAGGGCAGACCGAAGATTGCGGTTGAACCGCTCTGCATGAGAAGGCTGTGGGTAATAAGGAGAGGTAGTCACATGCCTGATACCATTGCCAAAACAGAACCTACGAAACTCGTGTGAGGTAAACTGACTACCGTTGTCGGACACAAGAGTGGAAGGCACACCAAGGTGCTGGAAGAGTCGGGATTGGAGAGCACGGATGGTGAGCTTAGCCGTGGCACTCCGAAGTGGGAAAAGCCAAACGAACTTCGAGAAAGCATCCACACAAACAAGTAGGTAGGAGCTACCTGACTTGCTACGGGGAAAAAGACCCACGTAGTCGATGAACACCTTCTCAAAAGGACGCTCGGCCACCTCAGAAGATAACAATCCTAACCTTGCATTCTGACTAGGCTTGCTGAGAGAGCCCAGGTGACAAGCCCACACTCTGCCCGCAACATCCCGGTCCATGCCCTTCCAGATGAAGTACCTACGAATCTTAGCGATGGTCTTATGAATGCCAAGATGACCGCCCACAAGAGAAGAGTGATAATATTGAAAGACCATCGGTACTAGATGACTAGGCAGCACTACACGGGGTTCACCCCTCTGTCGAGGACGGCAACAGAGTACCCCTTTGGACAGAAAATAGGGAGGGTGGGCACCTCCCTCTTGAAGCTCACCTAAGATGACTGACAGCTCAGGATCTTTCTGCTGATGGGACAGTAGGTCATCAAAAGCCAGAGGAAAATCCAGAAGAACAGCACCACACTGAGCAACAGCCTCAGTAGGTGGATCACTGGGTTCGTGGTACATGCGGGAAAGAGCATCCGCGATGACATTCTGGGTACCCCTAAGATGTTGAACTCGGAACTTAAAGGCAGAAATTTTGACCACCCAGCGACCAATTTTCCCGAGCTGTCGGGGATGGGCAAGAAGCCAAGATAGTGCCTGATTGTCAGTCTCCAGCAAGAACTCAGCGTGTTCCAAGAAACGCCGAAACTTGTCCGTACCAAAGACAACCGCCAGACACTCTAACTCATAGATGGAAGAAGCTTTCTGTTCCTGGTGAGACAACGTCCTCGAAGCAAAAGCGATGGGCTGCCTGACCCCATCAAACTCCTGAGAAAGAACAGCAGCAATGGCGGAGGAGGAGGCATCAGTCTGAAGGATGAATTCTCTGCTGAAATCAGGCATACGCAGGACAGGAGGTTGCATGATAGCCTCCTTGAGAGCATCAAAGGCAGTCTGCTGAGCTTGGCCCCACACAAAAGGGACACCTTTCTTTCGCAGCTCGTTCAACGGGGCAGCAAGCTCGGCCACGTTAGGGATGAAGCGACGGTAAAAATTCACCATCCCCACAAAACGGGCAATCCCCTTGGCATCTCTGGGAGGAGGAAAATCCCGAATGCCCTGGGTCCTCGCAGGATCTATGCAGACGCCTCGAGAAGAGATAAGATGACCCAGAAAATAAATCTCGGGATGAGCAAAAGTGACTTTCTCTGGATTGACGGTAAGGCCAGCTGACTTAAGGCGACTAAGAACTTCCTCCAGATGTTGCATGTGTTCCCCGAAAGTCTCACTGTAGACAAGAAGATCGTCCAGGTAATTGAAGACAAACTTGAACTTCACATCATGGAAGATGGAATCAAGCAGACGAGTAAGAGTCTGGGCACCCACAGCAAGACCCATAGGAACCCTAGTGATCTGGTAAAGATTCCAGGGAACACAGAAGCTAGTCATAGGCCGTGATTCCTTCTTCAATGGAATCTGATGGTAGGCCTGGTTCAAATCGAAAACACTGAAAAACTTAGCCTTTCCGAACCAATCAAACGCAGAATGCAAATCCGGCAGAGGTACCGAGTCAATAGCGACCTTAGCGTTGAGCCTCCGATAATCCATCACAAGCCTAGACTTACCATTAGGCTTGGGCACAAGAAAAGCTGGACTGGCATAAGCAGAACGAGACGGTTCAATCACACCCTTGCTCAGAAGATCCTCAATCATAGCCCTCATAACCTCCATCTTTGGGGGAGCAAGTTTGTATGGATGACTTCTAACTGGCTGAGAATCGGTGAGATGGATCTCATACTCCAGAAGAGAAGTGACCCCAAGCTCCGGCGTAAGCACATCAGGAAACCGCAAACACAGCCTCCTAATGGCCTCCGCCTGCTCAGGGGGGAGATGACCAACTGGATCCACCTTGGGTTGTTCGGGCTCACAACCCACCTCTCTGACTGCAGGAGGGCAGTCAGAATCACCTACTAGAGGCACCAAAACTCGCCGATTAAACTTGAAAAACATCTGGCGCTTCTGGAGGTCAAGCACCATACCACTTTTAGAGATAAAGTCTGCCCCTAGGATACAAGAAACCGCCAGGTCCTTGGCAACAAGAAAACCCCACCTCCAGGAAAATCCTTCAATCTTAAAATGGAAAAACGCCTTCTGAAGAATAGGTAGAGGAGTTTGGGATGCCGTCCAGCACGTAATAGAAGAAGGCTCGGTGTGCCTGACAAGTCCTAAGGCGTCAAAGGACTCAAAAAGAGAAAGGCTGATGATACTGCATGCCGAACCAGAATCAAGAAGGGCTCGACACACCGTACCACCAAAAGATACAAAAACGCCAGGACACACCGAGGTGACCGCACTAAGTCCCATGGAAGCCATGCCAGCAAGGCCCGAAAAATTCCCGACACTCCTGCTATGGGCACGCGTCAAAGGCAAATGGCCACGGTCACTCGCAACAACGCGGGGAGCTACTATGTAGGCAACCCCTGCGCTGAGCGTTTCCCGCCCCACGACCTCGAGCACGTGGACAGTCACGACGAATGTGACCAGGTTGGCCACAAGCAAAACACACAACAGGAGGCCGAGAACCACGACCCTCCACTGGCTGACTCACACCTAAAGACATAGCTGGTCGACGGGTGGGGAGAGCACGATGACTCTCAGAATCCCTCCCTTGCTGGTCTGAGAACTGCACGCTGCGCGAAACAATGCACAGCTGATGCAGCTCCCGAAAAGTCGAAGGAACACCAGCAAAAACTAGCCTACACCGTTCTTCAGGCGAAATGCCATCCAGGATGACACGAACGGTGTCAGCTTCCGAAAGTGTGAGGCGCAACGCTTGACGAGCTTCCTTGACTGAAGAGACATAGGCTGCCAGAGACTCGCCCCTACCCTGCGACCGATAAAATCTGTCCATGACCATCCTCTCCCTGAGTCGAATGGGAAGAAACGATGACAGCAACTCTCGATGGAACGAGTCCAATGAGGCATCACTGGCCAAGACAGAACTCAGCAACTCCCCAACGGGACCTCTACAGTACGGGAAAATCAGACGAAGCAAGTCCCCAGCCTGCATGCCGGGCATCTCACTAAGTCTGAGAAAGGCCACCAGAAACTTAAGAAGCTCCTCAGGATCCATCCCATCGATCACCGGGAGATTCTGGATCATGGGCGTGAGAGGGTTAGGTAGCTTGTGGTAGCTCAGCTGCAGAAGAGCAGGGGAACCCAAAGAAGCAGTAGGAACGGCAGCTGGAGCCGAACCACAAGCGACCTCAACAGAAACGCCTGCAGGCTCAGAAGGAGCCTCAGGCACAGTGAGAGCCATTGTCTCAGCCTGCGGCCTCGACACATTAGGCGACAGCGCGAAAGTAGGCCGCTGACCCAGACCCGTAGGAGTCGTGGAACAGGAGAGGGCCTGAAAAATCTCCTCCAGCCTAGCCACACTCTCCAAGATCCACGCCCTATCCGACGGTTCCAACCCCGGTGCCCGGTTGACCAGCCTTAAACGGGCAAGCAGATGCCCCAAACGTGCAAGGCGGCAGGCCCGGTCATGACCTACTGGAGGTTCAAACTGCAGATCTTCCAAAACCCCTTCCCAATCTTCCACCTTGCGTTTACAAACAGCCAACTCTTCACCAACCTCCAGTAGAGCAGACCAATCCACCGCCATACCCGCGGCCAACTGCTCCCGCAGCAACCTCCGGAGATTCAGAACATCACCCTCCGGAGTCACACCCCGCGACTTCAACTCAAAAATTAATTCCTCCTTGACTAGGAGCGCAACATTCTGCAGATAGGCCATCTCGGAAAACAAAATTCTCAACAGTTACACAAAAAACGACAACTCCAGGGTCCAAGACGAACAAAACCCTCAGCCTACCGAGCCACTGCCGACCACTCCAATCCACCCATGAAACCCATTCAAAACAGTAACCAAGCGGATTGCCTAGGTTTTTTTTTTTTTTTTTTTTTTTTAGGCAACCACGCTCTGCTACCAATTGAGACCCATCCCCCCCCACCAAAGCTGGAAAGCGTGCCAACTGGGGGATGGCTCAAAACAAGTCGAGCGATGGGATCACGGGTGGCAGTTGGAGGGTCAAAATAACACTCGGCAGCTTAGCAAAACTGATTTATTACCAAGTAAAACCAAAAAGATATTAATCCGACTTGGCAGAAGGCCACAATATAAATTCTCACTTAAATAAATAACAAACCACACACAAAAGCTACAAGAACAACAAACTCTACAAATACCAAATTTAACAATTAACAAACTGTATGGCCTATCTGCAGTTTAGCTGGAGACCCCCAAAACGTAAGATAAATTTAATGCCCACATAAAATTGAAAATTTAGAAAACTTCTGGCAAACAACAATTAAACCGGCAATTTAGCCCAAATCCCATAATCCCACCGGGCCAGGGAGTAAGCCGGAATCCCTGGGCAGCTCCGAATTAGAAGTTAAGCAAAAGCACCATAATCCCCTTTTGGTGAGTTGAAAAATTAAACAATTAAAAAGAAAATCTAACACGGTACCGTTCGAGTAAAAATGCACTTCAAGACATCTATAATACAATTAACAACAACAAAAAATAAATAACAATAACTAGGCCTAAACATATAAATAAATAATAACAGGATTTAACAATGGTGACCTAACAAATATAAAAATCTACAAACTATAACAACCAAATAAACTAATTAAACTAAATAACAATAAATATAATAAATATTAACATCCAAAAAAAATCTTTGTGTATTTTAAAGCTTTTCTTTTTTTTTTCTTTTAATAATAAAAAAAATATAAGTCCCCATGGCTGTTTCAGCAATCACTTTGTCCCATCAGTTTTAGGCCTAGGCACAAAATAAACAGTTCCACAAGCTTTTTTTCTTCTTTTATATTTCCTGTATTTCACTGTTTTTTTTTTGTTTTTTTTTTTTTTTTGGTTATTTTTTTTTTTCATGTAAATATTTAAGCAGCAAAACCCCCAGCTCAGCCGCCGGGAAACAATGACAGAACGCACTGACCTGAGGACAGAAGACTTCTACCACCAAGGATGTAGGGCGGGTAGCGGGCAACTCCAGGCTCCAACATGGTCCTCAGGCCAGGCTAGCAGTGCAGATGGTAGACAATCCCCGGACGGCAGGCCGAGGGTGAAACGTCCTACTCAAGGACCCTGGACTGCAAGGTCAAACACAGCCATTAAACACAGTCCAGCCATCACAACAAAATATTACACATAACCACTAAATATAAGGGTGCATGATTTAACAAAACTGGACATGAAGAGCAAACAAAACAGTGAAAGAGCAAACAAGACAGTGAAAAATTAACGTTAGGCTATGAATAATTATGTTGGCAAACTCAGATTTAAAACCAAATTACAAATTTAACAAATTATAAAAGACGTAATTACGTATATGGAACTAAAAATGACAAACTGAAAACTAGGCTATGGATACATGAGCAATAGGTTATGACATGAAATCAAACGGTACAGCTAGGCTAGGTAATTGGCAAAGAACAAAACTATGGTAAATGGGTAACTCCAACTGTAAAAAGGCTCAACCAAACATTATACAGAACTACTATTGATAATAAAGGCAGATATAAAAAGCAATTAACGGTAAAAAAGTAACCTGGAGCACATGGCTCAAACCTAGGTTAACCAAACTAGACAAAGAAAATACAAATTTAACAAAACCCTGAAAACACAAGCAAGAACGATTAATATTTTCAATGAAACAAAAGTATTTTCACCAAAAGGGTGATTAGATATTAAAACTTACAAAATGAACACTTACGTTTTAGTGTGTCTATCTGAACATGTCTATTTCTGCTGGCAGCAAAAGACAACTGAACAGCCAGGCCAACCTGACCGAAGCTGCTGGAACACGGAACGAAACGGAACTGGGCCAACGGCCACCAAAGTACGCGAAACGCCGGGCAAAAGCGAATCTCAGGCAGCCCGGCAGACTACGACGGAAAAAAAATATGTACCGGTCTAAAGATAGGAGTACTGGAGGCACTGTACAGGAGGTCTCGAGTACAGATGACACAATTTACTGCAACACTGGCCAACGATCTCGGAAGGAGGATCTAACATGTATTGTGTGTAGTTACAAGGCTCAGGTGTTGAGAGAGAGAGAGTTGCCCTATAATCAGTGATGAGACCAATTTGGAGGTCTCGAGTGCAGATTACACAATTTACTGCATCACTGACCAACGATCTCGGAGAGAGGATCTAACATGTGTTGTGTGTAGTTACAAGGCTCAGGTGTTCAGAGAGGGTTGATCTATATTTATTGATGCATTTGGGAGGTCTCGAGTACAGATGACACAATTTACTGCAACACTGGCCAACGATCTCGGAAGGAGGATCTAAGATGTGTTGTGTGAAGATACAAGGCTCAGGTGTTCATAGAGGGTTACTATATACTCAGTGATGAGACCATTTGGGAGGTCTCGAGTACAGATGACACAATGTACTGCATCACTGGCCAACGATCTCAGAAGGAGGATCTAACATTTGTTGTGTGTAGTTACAAGGTTCAGTTGTTCAGAGAGGGTTGCACTATATTCAGTGATGAGACCATTTGGGAGGTTTCGAGTACAGATGACACAATTAACTGCATCACTGGCAAACGATCTCGGAAGGAGGATCTAACATGTGTTGTGTGTAGATACAAGGCTCAGGTGTTTAGAGAGAGAGAGTTGCCCTATAATCAGTGATGAGCCCATTTGGGAGGTCTCGAGTACAGATGACACAATTAACTGCATCACTGGCCAACGATCTTGGAAGGAGGATCTAACATGTGTTGTGTGTAGTTACAAGGCTCAGGTGTTCAGAGAGAGAGTTGCCCTATAATCAGTAATGAGCCCATTTGGGAGGTCTCGAGTACAGATGACACAATTTACTGCATCACTGGCCAACGCTCTTGGAAGGAGGATCTAACATGTGTTGTGTGTACTGAGAGTTGCCCTCAGTGATGAGACCAATTTGGAGGTATCGAGTACAGATGACACAATTTACTGCATCACTGACCAACGATCTCGGAGAGAGGATCTAACATGTGTTGTGTGTAGTTACAAGGCTCAGGTGTTCAGAGAGGGTTGATCTATATTTATTTATGCATTTGGGAGGTCTCGAGTACAGATGACACAATTTACTGCAACACTGGCCAATGATCTCGGAAGGAGGATGTAACATGTGTTGTGTGTAATTACAAGGCTAAGGTGTTCAGAGAGAGAGAGTTGCCCTATAATCAGTGATGAGCCCATTTGGGAGGTCTCGAGTACAGATGACACAATTTACTGCAACACTGGCCAACGATCTCGGAAGGAGGATCTAAGATGTGTTGTGTGAAGTTACAAGGCTCAGGTGTTCATAGAGGGTTGCTCTATACTCAGTGATGAGACCATTTGGGAGGTCTCGAGTACAGATGACACAATGTACTGCATCATTGGCCAACGATCTCGGAAGGAGGATCTAACATTTGTTGTGTGTAGTTACAAGGCTCAGGTGTTCAGAGAGGGTTGCTCTATACTCGGTGATGAGACTATTTGGGATGTCTCGAGTAGAGATGACACAATTTACTGCATCACTGGCCAACGATCTCGGAGGGAGGATCTAACATGTGTTGTGTGTAGTTACAAGGCTCAGGTGTTCAGAGAGAGAGTTGCCCTATAATCAGTAATGAGCCCATTTGGGAGGTCTCTAGTACAGATGACACAATTTACTGCATCACTGGCCAACGCTCTTGGGGGACTCTCTTTGGTCTGAGATAAGAAATCCGGCAAATATCTTAAGGTCAGCAAACCAGCAAGCACACGGAAGTCAGTGCAATCAATATGTCGTTTAATAAAAGCATGAAAAGGCAAGGACCTAGGTGTGATCCCTGAGGACCGCCAGATAATAGCCCTAAAGGGCGGAGAGTAAAGACCCTCACACTTGACAATAAGCACCGGATCCCTCCATATAGCCTTTATACACAACCATTGATAGGTAACCACTAACGCATAACCAGCAAGCTTCCAAACCAACAATCCATGATAACCTTGTCGAATGGCCTTGAAAATAGTCCAAAATAAATACAATCAACACTTGACAAGAATTAACAAATGCCCGAATCACATATTCATTGCGAATGATAGAGATTTTGTTATGGTGGAGCGGCCCCGGAAGAAAACGCCGTTGCTGAATACATTGCAAAAATATTTCTTCAGATAACTGGAGAGGCGATCCAGACACCAAGGACTTCGAAAACTGTTAAGCCAGAGCCGATTGAATCACAATTGGTCGGTAGTTTGTTTATACTATCACGATCGCCGGACTTGTAAATTTGAACTCCACAAAACCATGTTTTAGAACAGGATGAAAAACGATTCCAGAAATGCAACAGAAGTTGAATAAGATCCCAGATGAATAGCAAGAAAGTGGAGCGCAAGAGTTTCACCACAGCAGGAGGTATAAATCCATCAGGACCAGCACTTTTTAGATGGTCGAGCTCTTCAAGCTTCATTTGGACATCTGTGGCAGATAACCTCAATCTATGACAGAGAATCACCTCGGCAAAATCAAAAGAAGGGACTTTGGACTTCACCAACACTAAAAACTGAGGTAGGAAATTTCAGCAAAGAAGCCACACAGTGCTGCTGGGATCCGAAGCCACCCTTCCATTCAAGTCAATGTAGAGGAAAGCCAGGTGCAACTTTTAGGTTGGAGACATGTATGACAGAATGATTTTTATGCCATGTTAAAATACTGTCCTCAATTTTTTCCAATATAAATAGCCATAGCATTCAGCTGCCCAGAGCTTTGCCTTGGCGTCTAGAAGCATCAAAAAAATCCAGATCACCGAAGCTACCAGTACTTATAAACCTTTTGTGACAAATTTTTTTCCTAATCACAAATTCTTCAATTCACTGAGTAACCATTAAGGAAAGCTAAGAATCACAGACTCCTCTTCATATGGTGTGTTCCGTGTTAGGATGAAGGACATCTGGCGCTAAAGGGTGCTAAATCCTGCTCACTATCCATGCGCAATTCCCTATGATAGGATAATTGAAGAGCTTGTATTTTCCGATTAACTATTGCTACGTGTGTTACAAATTTCTGAAATCTTGGACAAGCATAATGCAACTTGGAAGCGTACTGGATCAGCGACAACAGCAATATCTCCAAGGTAGTGTGATGTCTGCTTCAGAAGAAAAGGATTAGGGACCGGTAGTACTTAGTGTCTAGAATTGACGAAATACAAAACAGATCAAGTGTACACCAGCGGAAGTTAAAACACCACCGTTAAGCTGTTTGAAGGCCATACAAAATAGCCAATCAATAATGCAACGAGGAAGGTTCATCAAAGCTCGAAGTGGTCCAGTCCAAATCTGTAAAAGTAAATTGAAAATCACCTACTAGTTAGACGTTTGTCACTATAAAAGCCAATATCTCTTCTTCACAGTCTCGACAGAAGTCCCGTATACAGAAAGGTGGCAGATGTGGGAGGTATAGTACACACAGCCCAATTCCAGTCAAAGCCTTTCCAGTGTTCATACGTACATCAAAGACCTAGATCGTTGTTCAGGTCAACAAGAGAAATGTTGCTGCTGGAGAACAGAAATTATTTACTGGCAATCAAGGCCCCATCCTCCACAAGAACTTGCTACTCAGTCACTGCTGACCGATCGCACCTGAAGACAGTAAACCCTTGGAAGCCCAATTCAGAAATCAAAAATATCAGACGTTAAGATTTTCCAACCAGAGCAAATCACATCGAAGGAAGTGGTGCTAATACTTTGCAACAACTCATTAAGTTTTACTTTTATAGGCATGAACATTTTGAAACAGCAATTGATTGTATGTGGTGGTACCTTTGGGAGCTTACCTATTTTTTTGATTACTGCAATGGAGAGGAATATTATTCTTGTATTTTGATGCTCCAAGGACCTTTTTGCGCCTCCACTGGGAGTTCTAGTATTCCAAGTTCATATTTGAGAGATTAAAATGGTGTTCCATTTCCTGGCGTGGCCGATCCCCGAGACGCTTTGACGGTAGAAAGTCCATTGATTCCACCTTAACCCAGCAATACAGAGGAAAAACGTGACAAAGAAAGGCTTCACATCCGATTCCTTGCCTCAAATAACTTTTAGGGCCTTGTCTTGTAGGGGCGTACCCTCTTACCAACACTAGCATATATTAAAAGAATTGTCTGCCCGCTTTTTGGAGGAAGGGGGGGGGAGAGGAGGTGAGAGTCAAGCAAACGGTTTTTTACAAGATCATTGTCATGTCTAACCCTCACAATCAACATTCGTATCCTGAGAAGTCCGGAAAATTAAAATTATTCTTCGATCGCGTCCACTATCGTTCATCTCCGCTATAAGTTGTTCAGTGTTTTGCTATTGCGTATCCACGTAGAGCAGATTTTTCTAGTTTCTTGTCCAAGTGCATACCCTTAAGCCTCATTTACGCTCAACACGACTTTCTAATTGCTAAAATTCTTAATAAAAAAAAAGAAAAAAAAATTTAAAGTTTAAAAAATAAAATAAAAAAAAAATTTTAATATAAATATTTTAATTTAAAAATAAAAAAAAAAAAAAACCAAAAAATTTTTCAAAAAAAACATAATAACAAAATAATTACAAAAAAATAATTAAAAAAAAAAAAAAAACTTAAAAATAAAAAAAAAAATTTAAAAATAAATAAAATTCAAAAAATATAATATATAGTTTAAAAAAATAAAAATTTAAAAAAAAAAAAAAAAAAAAAAAATAAAAAAACATTAAAAAATTAAATTAAATAAAAATAAAAATTAAAAAAAAAAAAAAAAAAAAAAAAAAGTTATATAAAAAACTATTAAAATAAAATAAAAGATTTGAAAAATTATAATATAAAAAAAATAACACTAATAAAAATAAAAAAAATATAAAAAAAGTTTTAAATAAAATTAAATATATTAAAAAAAATAAAAAAATAAAAATATAAATAAAATTTAAAATAAATAACTTAAAATGTTAAAAAAACAATAATTTAAAGATGTGTTTAAAAAAAAATGTTTTAAAAAAAAAACCAGCCAACAAAAAAAAAAAAAAAATAAAAAAGGGTTGAATTTAAAAATAAAAAAATAAAAAAAAAATAAATTTTTTAAAACAAAAAATAAATAATAATAAAAAATTAATTATAAAATTTCTATTAAAACAAGAATTAAAAAAAATTATATAAACAAAAAAAAAAAGTTTTAAACAAAAAAAAAACTAAATTAAAAGTTAAGAAATAACTTAAAAATTTAAAAAAAAAAAAAAATACAATGTTAAAGAAAACGACAGTAAATTACTAAAAAAAAAAAAAAAAATAAGTTATTAAAAAATTAAAATAAAATTAAATTAAAATAAATAAAAAAAATTTAAAAAAAACATAAAAATAATAAAAAAAAAAAAAAATAAAAAAAAAAATAAAAAAAAAAAAAAAATAAAAAAAATTAAAAAATTAAAAAAATTTAAAATTAAATAAAATATCTATAAAAAAAAAAAAAAAAATTAAAAATAAAAAATAAAACAATAAAAAAAAAAAAAATAATAAAAAAATAATAACCAAATAAAAACGATTAAAAATTCAAATAAACAAAGAAATGTGATATTAAAAAACCCTACAAAATTTAATTAAAAACAAATAAAAAAAACAATAAAAAAAAAAAAAAAAAAAAAAAAAAAAAAAAAATGTTAAAAAAATAAAAAAAAAATTAACTTTTTATTTTTTTAAAAAACAAATTTTTAAAAAAAAAAAATAAAATAAAAAAAAAAATTTTAAATAAAAGATAAAAAAAAAATATTTAAAAAAATTTAAAAAAAATTATAATAAAATAATTTAAAAAAAAAAAATAAACTCTTATTAAAATAATTTTAAATAACTTTAAAAAAAAAAAAAAAAAGTTAAAAAAAAAAAAAAAAAAAAAGAAAACAAAAAAAAAAAAAAAAATCTTAACAAATTTTAATTAAAATTTTAATTAGATTAAAAAAACAAAAATATAGTTTAAATATTTTAAAAAAAAACTTTAATAAAAAAAAAAAATGGGTTTAATAAAACTAAAAAAAATGAAAATAAAAAAAAAAATTTAAAATAAAAACCCACAACTCAAAACCAAATAATATTATTTTAAAAAACAAAAAATTAAAAAAAAATTATAAAAAATAAAAAAAAAATTATATTAACCTAAATTATTATTAAAAAAAATCTTAAATTTAAATAAAAAAAACAATATTAAAAAAATTTTTTAATAAAAAACCAAAATTAAAATGTTAAAAAATAAATAATTTATGAAAAAAAAAAAAAAAAAATAATTATTTTAAAAAAAAAAAAAAAAAATAAAATAAATAAAAATTAAATTTATTAAAAAAAAAAAAAAAAACAAACCAAAAACCCAAAAAAACTTAAAATTTATTTAAAAAAATTGTTAAAACCATAGAAAAAAGACATAAAAAAAAAATATTAAAAAAAATTTAAAACACAAATAAGTTATAATTGTTAACAAAACCGGCCTAGAATTTAAAAACACAAAAAAATTAAAAAAAAACAAATAAATTAACAAAAATAGTAAATAAATTAAAGAATAAAAACCGAAAAAATTGTAAAACTAAATTATTTTTATTATTAAACAAAAAAAAAATAATATAAAAAAAAAAAAAATAAAATAAAAATTAATAAAATTTAAAAAAAAAATCTTAAAAAAAATAAAAATAAAAAAAAAATCTAAAAAAAAAAAAATAATTAAATTTAAAACCAAAAATAAGTTTTTTAAAAAAAAAAAAAACAAAACCAATAAAAAAAACCATTTAAGTTTTAAAAAAAAAAAGAAAAATTTAAAAAAACCAAAAAAGCTTAAAAAAACAATTTTGTCAATTAGAACATAAATAAAAAAAAAAAAAAAAAATAAAAAAAAATAAATCAAAATATTTAAAAATATTTAAATTTTAAAAAAAAAACAAAGTAAAAACTTTAAAAAAAAAAAAGTTAAAAAATAATTAACTAAAAAATAAATAAAAAAAAATAACCCGCCTCCAAAAAACAACAAAAATTAATTTAATAAAACAAAAAAATTTTTAAAAAAAAAAAATAATTTAATAAAAATGTTAAAAACTCCCATTAATAATAAAAAATTAATAAAAGAAAAAAAAAAAAAAATTAATTAAAAAAATAAACAAAAAAAAAAAATAAATTAAAAAAGCAAATTATTAAAAAATATAAAAAAAATAAAAAAATAAAAAAAATTAAATTAAACATTAAATAAAAAAACATTAAAAAAAAAAAATAAAAAAATTAAAAAAAAAAAAAAAATAAAAATAAAAAAAACAATTTAATAAAAAAATTTAAAATTAAAAAAAAAAAAAAAAGTTAATTAAATAAAACCAAAAATTAAATTAAAAAAAAATAAAAAATTTAAAATTAAAAATAATAAAAAAAAAAATAAATTAAACAAAATTAATTAACATTAAAAAATTAAAATTATTATAAATAATAAAAAAAAAATAAAAAATAGTTTTAAAAATAAAAAAATATAAACAAAATTAAAAATATAAAAAAAACCCTAAAAATAAAAATAAAAAAATAATAATAAGTATAAGTTTAAAATAAAAAAAAAAAAAAAAATAAATAATAAAAAAAAAAAAATTTTTTATAAAATATAAAAAAAATAAATATATTATTTTTAAAAAATATAAATATTAAAAATAAAAAACCACATAAAAAAAAAATTTATAAAAAATAAAAAAAAAAAATTTAACAAAAAAAAAAATAAATTATAATTTATTAAAAAAAAAAAAAAATTTATAAAAAAATATTTATTTAAATTAGTAACCAATTGATGGAACAAGAAAATAAACCACATACAACATTATTAAAAAAACACTAAAAAACAAAACCTAAAATTTACTAACATGCAAAAAAACAAAAAATAATTTAACAATTATAAAACAATATAACATTATAAAATTAAAATAACCCCTTAAAATTTATTAATTTATATAAAAAAAAATTATTTAACAAAAACAAAAAAAAATGTATTTTAAATAAAAAAATAAAAAAAAAATTATATATAAAAAAAATAAGTTAATTATACAATAAAAAAAAAAAATAAAATACAAAAAAAATAAAATTTAAAAAAAAAAATAGATGTTAAAATTTAAAAAAAACCTTAAAACCGTTAATTAAATAAAAAAAAAAATTTTAAATAAAATAAAAATATTTAAAAAAATAATAAAAAATAATTATTAATTAAAAAAAAAAAAAATAAAAATAAAATAGTAAACACAAATTTAAACTTTTTTTAAATTTATTCAAAATAAAAATTTTTAAATATAAACTAAAATAAAAAAAAAAATAAAAAAAAAAAATAAAATATTATAAATCTTTAAAAAAATTAAATATTAAAGAAAAAAAAAAAACATTATAAAAAAAAAATTTAAAAATAAAATAAAAATAAAAATGACAAAAACTTTAAATTTTAAAAAAAAAAAAAAAAATAAAATAAAAAAATTAAAAATAATTTCAAAAAAAAATTAAATAAAAAAAATAAATTAATAAAAAAAAAGAAATATTAAATAAAAAAAAAAATATAAAAATAAATTAAAAACATAGTTACAATAATAATAAAACCAAATGTAACCCCCTTATAACCCCCCCCCAACCCCCCCCCCACCCCAACCAAAAAAAAACCTGAAATAAACCCAAAATCCCCCCCCCCCACTCCCCCCCCCCACACACCCAGATCACCCCCCACCCTAACCCACCCGAACCCACCCCCCCCCCAAACCCCGATAAAACGCCAAAAACAATCCCACCCCCCCCCCCACCCCCGACCCACCCCCCCCCTTAACCACATACCCAAACCCCCGCTCCCACCCAACACATCCCCTATGCAACCACCCATACGCCGTCACGAGCTAAAAGTCCATCTAACCTAGACCGCAAGCTCACCAAACAAAGCTGAGACAACATATGTAAGTAGATTAAGTAACAAGTTTTGGGTCTGCTCGTAGGATTGTACTCAATCTTCCGAGACGCAGTAGGCCATTTTAATCCTATAATTATCAAACACCCGCTACGTTGGTACTCAGTCTAGACAAGTCCCCTAAAGTCCCTATTGAGGATACCAACGCGTTTTCAGGCCCAAAGTAAACCTTAAGACACTGTCCATCCACAGCCTACGCCATCCTCGGCATACAGTACAATCTTAACACAAATTGGGCAAGTATTTTCAGTAGTAGGAGCCATGGTGTGTTGCAAGGTTTAAATACAGTTGTCCCAAAATTATGTGAATTTAATTTGCTCCAAAAAATTTTGGACCAATTACTGAAATAGACCCCCACCCACCAGCAGTTACTCAGTTCACCAACAGTGAGTTAGCAGTCAATAATTATAGAAATAATCTTTGATATAGTATATTCTTTAGTTTGTGTGAAAATTTAAAAGGCTGTGGACCCGAATTGGTGCGGCGTGGATTCCTCTATGGATGAATGTTTCATACAAGAATGACAGGTTTGTTGACAGTGAGATGAAACGGCTTGTTAATTACAGGTGGAATGGGAGCAATTTCTGTTAGGTTAGTTATGTGATCGGCAGCTATGATACAGAAACAATCAACATTAGTTGTGGGGTGGAGGTGTGTTATACACATTCAGCTCACCAAATGCTGAAGTAAGATATAAGGCAAGTAGTCCAAAAAGCCAATAAACTATTCAAATTAATCGGAAACCAGAGATCAAATTATGACTAAACAACAACATCAGCCATCTTGAACCAGAAAAAAAATAATATAATAATAGCATAAGATCCCATGTGAGTTTCTAAAGCCCACCATACATTAATGGGTTTCACATATAAGTGTAAATGCACCATTCGAAGGCCTTTATAATATAAATGTTGACAATCTATAATTAAAAATATAAATAGATACCATTTTACAACTTAGAATGACAGCTACCACAATTAAAATTTTGCTCAACGTTTTCTGAAATATACGTTGAGATGATTCAGAATCTATCACAAAATGTACCTATCTTGGGTTGAAGTAGCTGATAAAAAAAAGTTGCCTTTATGGAGGCCAATAAGCTTATTCAGTGGTTTGATGACAGCCTACTTGCTATCGATTCCGACAAAACCCAATTAATAAAATTTTCCCTGTCGAAGAGATCTAACCTCGGGTTTCCCCTTCTCTTGGATGAAACCACGATTTTCCCAACTGACAGTGTAAAGTTGTTGGGACTGATGTTGGATGAGAAACTCAGTTTTCGCACCCATATTGAGCAATGAGCATGTCTCTAGAAGGCTCAGCTCGGGTATATTTGTTCTGCGAAGCCTAAAAACACTGTAAGCTGGGAGGTTCTATTAGCAGCGTATTATGGACTCATATACCTCCACTTATCGTACGCTGTCCTTATCTGGAGTCACGAGAATAAACACACCTTGGCTTTGTTAAGACTTCAAAAATGGGCTGTGAGAACTGTTTTTTCTCTTAATAAACGGCAATCCTGTAAAAACGCTTTCCGTGAGTCACAAATACTGACACTACCATCTATTTACATACTTGAAACATTAACATTAGTCAGACAAAACTTTTCCAAATTTAACTTCTCAGTACAAACACTCTATTCTTTATGTAATGTACACAACTTATCTATCCCTAAACATTCAACATCTTTTTACAAAAACCACTTGTGTTACAATGGCATAAATTTGTTTAACCATCTTCCACTATCACTCAGGCTGGAATCAAGCCTAACTAAGTATGGAAAAAAAATCAGAAACCACTTAATAAATCTTGCTTGTTACGGCGTCCGAGAATTTCTAACAGGAAATATGTAACTAGTTAGATATGATGTGTTTTATTTTGTTGGAAATCATGAATGATTTTCTTATTTACATGTATTAAATTCTTATTTCCCATATATAAGAGTTGATTTTGTACACCTTTTTGATAGACATAAGACTTACCTAATGCAATTGTATTGTTGATTTGGCTGAATAAAGAGTTTGAGTTTGAATTGGTGGGTGGCTGGGTCAAAACCACTATACGTGTATTGCTGGGTGGATTGGTCAATACCACCATATGTGTATTGGTGGCTGGTTGGGTCAATACTACTATACGTGTATGGCTGAGTGGATTGGTCAATACCACTGAAAGTATAATTTGTTCTGGGGATCGTAACTTGTTAAGTTTAAAAACTTAGTGTTTAATGGCTAGAACTACTAATTTTATCTCTTAACTAGCAAACTATGTCAATAAGTCCCATTCATTTAACTCAAAGCTAATAACTCATTTTAAATATACTTATAATTATTAGGATCCCTAATTACAGTTTACTATAATCCTCAAAGAACTAAATTTAGCAAAACCTTCGTTCATTTAGGACAGAACAACAATACAAAATGCACTGCAAAATATTATTGGAATGTATTTTATGGAAAATTAATTTTAAGAAAGTGATTTAAGTATAATTTAATTACTATGACGAATACTTAGGCCTACTATCTCCAATTTATTTAAACTAGTTTAAAAATCACAACTGAAATGATCAAATCCCAAAACTTAAAAATTCATAAAATTTACAAAATTATTATAACTAGTCACATTATTATTATTATATCAGATTTAAATATATCTCTTTCTCTGTCTCTTTTTAAAGCTAAAGTTAAGACGTAATAAATAATAAAAAACTCGTAAATTTCCAAAAGCCTAAGTATAAAAAACCTAAGTTTATATTAGAGGACGTAAATTAATTATTTTTTTATTTGAACACTTTAACCACAACTCAACTGTCCTGCCAGATCATTTAAGATAATGTGTATATTTAAAGCATTATTTCGATAATTAGATATTCATTCTACAAATTCAATCATTATATTCTAGCTAATCAGAATGGAGTGCCTTGGGGATGTGTAAATTGAATCTCTAACTAGAACTACCTACTCTAGTTATACAAGCCTATAATTGTAAACAACCACAATGATAATGCAAACAGTGCCTTGGTTGTAAAGGGAGTGAGATGCAATTAAAACACATCCCTTACGAGACATATATCCCAGAAGTGTGATTACTGGACACCCGGATGGTCGTGATTTGAAATTTGAATTAACTTGATTAGGGAAATTTACATATGGATTACTAAAATGAAATAGCTTCTATTTTTAAGGCGATACTTACAAGTTTTATATGCTTAGGGTATCTCTGAGCCATACATGAAAGTGTTCTTGTTACTGTCAAAAAGTATGTACTATGGCTAGTATACTTTACAAAAGTAAATAAAAATGGATATTAGTTGACAATAAATAGACGAATTTAAATCTCAATTCTATTATTCAGAGTTATTTTAAGAAACCTACTCTACTTGTTGTAAAATGCACATGCATTAGTTGGGTTGTTGTGGCCAGAAGCATAACAGACAAACATCAACACAAATATTATACGACGAACAGGACATGTGAAAGGACAAGATACCAAGGGTGATGAAGGTTTAACTTTTTAATTGAAGACAATGAGATTAATAGGTAGCACATGTGATGTGTTTTTAATGGTTGGTCATGAAATCCATAATTGTTATAATTATAATCCCTTAGTATATAAGTGTAACAAAATAATAGCTTTTAAAATGAATTAAAAAATGTGTAAACTAGTACTTTTTAATGTACAGATCTTTGATATATTTAATTTTTTTAATAGCTTTTTTTGTTATTTCATAAAATATTTGCATTGATATGCGATGGGGATATTATATATTATTGTTGTTTGGTAACAAATTACAATTATGGTATCTCTGAAAATAAATATAAATAGTTAGTTCATATATGCTTTAAATCAGTTACGAACGCCATAGAATGCCTCAAGTACAACTCTAACAATATTGAGTTATTTAACAACACAATATTAAATATTAAGCTAATTATGGCGTTTTATGCTTTTACTTTTATAAATATTTTTGGAAAGGAGCTCAGAAAAAATACACAGATAAAAATTTCCCATATCTCAAGCGAATTTGTGGTATGATATTTTATTGTTTCCTCAGTTAAAGCTTTTTATCACTTATTGTAATAATAGATACAATATATAAATAATATAATTAGTATATTTTAGTAACAATTTATTTCTATCTAGAATAATTAACATTATAACACAAATTGTTTTGCAAACTTAGGAACAAGACATTTACACATAATGGATTCGAGGAAATGAAGGTGGATGGATGAGATTACTGTCTTGATACATATGTACGATGTTGGCTGGTTTATGATAATGTTCAAACAGATAAATGATGTCATGAAGATTGGGGGGGGGGGAGGTATGAAGACGAGGTTTATTTACATACCCCACTTCACCATCGCCTTATAGCACATACTATACAACGTTAGTGTGGATATTTATATTGAGTTACATATTGATCAATATTTTTCCAATAAGAAAAACTAATTCGAAGGTAATATTTTATTATTTTGTATATGATTTACTATAACTTTAAATTAAACCCTAAATAATGTAATTGTCATTTTATTTTATTTATGTTTTATTTAATTTAAATCAAATAGTATAACATGATGTATACATTTATTAAAATACAACAATAAACACAGTAAGTTAAAGGCACCTTATGATATACAAAACTATGAATAATTTCTTATACGGTATATATTTTTAAGTTACTATGTTAATTTTTTAATAGATGATTGGAAAATATATTAATTTTCATTTGACAATAAAACATGTTTGTTTGCTTACTAAGATTTATATATTTTTCTAATCGACGTTTCATCAAAAATCTAAATTAAATGTTTAACATCATAACATAACCTTAAAAAAAAAAAAAAAAAAAAATTAAAATGTAGTAGTACGTTCCATAAAATATTTTCGGTTATTACTTGCTTTTCCCCTTGTCTCAACACGTTCCACTGAAACTTTACAAACAACATATAAGCCAGATATCGTGGTTAATGTGGATGTTTTATACTTATAATTGTATACTACCTGCATTTAATACATGTGAACCAGGGGGGGGTTCAAAGCTTGTCTTTACTTAACACAGATTAGATTACTTAGCATTGAGTTGTTCAGCTAGATAAGTTTACGATAGGTTTAAATGAAGCCTGCAATACATGTTAAGTAGGGGTAAGTAATTAAACAAAAGGAGACTTATTACTCTGAGTTTAGACTGAGAATAAGAATAAACCAATTACTTAGTGAAAAAGATACATTAGGTAACAATCTCATTGAGATGGTTCTACAGCTTTACCAAGGGACCTACAGCTTTACGTGGAATCCGAATCACGTCTAGTTGGTCTAACTGACAAGCCTGAAACTCGGTTCTCTTCCTTACTCATCATCTGAACCTTGACTACCGTCTAACAAGAACAAGCCAAACTTCTCTACTAGCGCCCCGTAGATGCCAACAATCGAGCGGACGCCGTGTTGCTATTAAGACGACCAAGCATCATATTGGTTCCAGTTGAAACCCTCCGGTTGCCATTGGCTTTGACCGGAGGGTTCCAAAGTTATCGCAAGAGTACGTAGTCAAGCAACATTGAGCGTGACTGTTCCTTGGATGGGTGACCGTCTGAGCGATCCAGTCCTTGCACGCAGCCTGCCTGCCCGGTCACTGGCGGTGGTTTGGAAGTCACCCTTAAGCTGTTGGTCTCCAGGTTGTGTTCGAGAGGGCTCTTAGCCCTAACTTCACCTGGTTAAATAAGATGGTCTTTATCTTTTTTTAAAACTCTTATTATAATAAATATTGTTGGGCTTCCCAGGATTTGACCCTATTATCCCTTCATTGAAGATAGGAGTGCTGGTCAGAGTTAATATACCGTGTTGTTGGGCTTCCCGGGATTTGACCCCATTATCCCTTCATTGAAGATAGGAGTGCTGGTCAGAGTTAATATACCGTGTTGTTGGGCTTCCCGGGATTTGACCCCATTATCCCTTCATTGAAGATAGGAGTGCTGGTCAGAGTTAATATACCGTGTTGTTGGGCTTCCCGGGATTTGACCCCATTATCCCTTCATTGAAGATAGGAGTACTGGTCAGAGTTAATATACCGTGTTCAGTTTTGATATTCTATACATTATTTTAAGCTTGAAAAGAAAAATGCTATATGGAACTATAAAGCTGAGCATTTTATAATAGTAATTTAAAAGTTTTTTCCTATACATATTTTCGTACATTATATGTTGCTCATAATTCATGATAATACCTACACAGGTGATTTAAATTTATTTATATCTACTATGTTATTAAAATCATGGTGATTTTCAAATAACTGTCTCACATGTGGACAATATTCCTCAGGTTTGTAGAACGTACAAACTCCCAAATGTTAGCCGCTGCCCCAGTTTTATTTCACGTTAAATAAACGTTGAAGTTCAAACAGGGCTGTGTCATGATCCGCAATAAACCAAAAGCTGACTTACAGTCTCTCTGGGGACCTTGGCCACAGATTAACATTGTAACTTCATTTGACAGTTTGAACAACTTGTCAACTGGCCCTGGACAGTCTCAAAGGGCCCAGGTTATATGACTTGTGGTTGACCTTTATCTCGTGTGGGAGGACATTCAGTGATATTACAAGTTGTATCTTTCACCAGTGTTCATCAAATACGTGTTAAATATAAATAAAACCCTGAGAATTTTAATAGAATACGATAAAATTATTGTACTTCCTGTGTTTAATCCGATCATTTATCCAAGTTTATCACAATTAATTTAAATGCAATTGATAGTTAAAATAACTTACCATTGTGATATGACATAGTAAATAAATATAACTTACTGCACTTTTAAAATATTCTAGTTGAGGTTAAGATTGATATTGGGACTATGAGCAAGAATTTTAAAGAACTAACTGTCCGAATGCAGAATTTTTATGTCGTCTATAGTTCAGTTTAGTATACCATTGCTATATTGTTTTTGACATGTTTAATATCTAACACCAGATTTTTAATTTGCACTTAGTTATAATAATTGTTATGTACAATATGAGAACTATTCCTCAACATTTAACGTAAAATATAACACATGCAATCACAAAGCAAATTAAGTAAAACACAAGTACCATATACATATCTTGAGAAAAGCTTAACTTAACAGTTCTCCTGTCCTGCAATACGATCACATTTTTGTTCTATGATACCACTGAAACCATTGGAATAGATTCTCCACTCCAATATCCACTCTTAAATATTTGGGAATATTTAAAAATGTCCTATTTGAGATTAATATTTTCATAGACCTTGGTCTGGGGTGAGCAATTAGTATATCATTCATTAACTTATTCAAGGTCTTGATATCGCTAGCATATGTCAGTAATACTTCATAGTTACACAAATCAAAGAGCATGGTTTGAGTTAACCTAAAATGAAAATAAATTAATAACCATATCATTACTCTCAGAAATACAGTAAGTAAGTTCACATAAAATGAAGTAAACCTTACAATAAATTGAAATTAATTTTAGCAAAAAAATTATAACCTAATTATACTCTTAGATTAAATCGAGAACAAGACTATCCTGATGTAAATCGAGTAACGTGTAATTAATCATGTACGTGCAAAATAAATTAGATTTTTTGAAGGTAACTCTTATATTAAACTTGCATAATGGATAGTTTTATTAAAATTAAAAGTTATTACTATATTTTTTTTTATGTTTTTTAATACACTTTAAAAATTTATAGTACGCATTTGCTCGTGAAAAAGCAGTACACCACAGCATAATATTTTATGTTTTATTTTTATTATTAAGGTGTTGGAGGGAATGCAACGTCAATAATATTTGGCCAGAGGTGTTTTTACCTCGGTTAGAAAACATCCCAAATATAATTGTTTCATATATTCAAAAACATATTGATACCAACTGAAATATCTTCACGAACTGAGATGCATGAAATCGTACGCGAGAGTTTTCTATTGTATTTATCAGAACAAATGCCACTTCATGACATGTACAAAAAGCACAACATCTAACCTAAATGTAATTTTTTACTGATTAGACCCTCTCCCTCAAACCTTATTCTTTATAACTAGTGTTTCCTGTATTATAATCAGTAATACGGGATAAGTGAGTTATTGTGTCAAATTGCAGCTTCCTACGTAATCGTCTTTTCCCCATAAGTTGAAATTAATACAAATTTCTTTATGATTTATAGAAATTACCTTCCAAAAAAAGTTCCATTATTGTATATTCGGACATCAGGAAAGAAAAATTCTATTGATAGGAAAAATTTGGTCAAATATAAAGGATAAAATTTTATTTAACATTAGTTTTACCGTTGAATTATTAGCTATGCTTAAAATTACATTTCTTTACAACCATTTAACGCACAGGTATGTAAAAGTTCTCTGTATTCTTAAGAAGCACACTTGTATCTAGAGTAAACTACAATAACTTATGTAATTCACACTTACAGGGAGACAAAGTATAGTTAAAAAATCCTGGACAATTCCTGTTCGTGGTGAAATATTTGTCTATAAAGGGAGTAAGCTACAAACTGAACATTTCCCTTAAGAGGCATATCTCTTCCGAAAAGCCAAATTTATTAGCCAACTGTTAGGCCTAATGGGAGTAAATGTATTTACCCCTATGTAACACATAAAATAACTCTGATTTTGAATTTTCTATTAGATGGATAAATATTACAAACACACAATATTACACTTTGTTAAATATTTATATAGTTGCCGACTTTTCGTATATATTTTAATCTAAAGGAATTAATATTTGTTCTGGGATGTCTAATTTTATTTTTCGGTTAATAGCAATTATCAATTTATTTGGTAGCGAAAGTAATATACACTATATACTATACTCTACAGTACAGTTATACATTTGCTCTCCGATGTCATCATAAAACATTTAACCTGTAATATACATTTTTAAGCTAGAGATACATTAAATGTAAAAGACTTTCAAGATTTTAATTAGTAAAGAAATATTATAAAATATTTAAAACTCTCTCAAATTACAGAATATAGACGTATTAATGGCTCCTATTGGTTGTCACAGACAGTGATGGATATACACGATTGTATGGAGATAGGGATACTACTAGATTGGTAAAAATAGTTGGATCCAAAGACTGAAAACAATAAAATATTATATATAACTGAGAGAAAAGGGAGATAAATTTTTCTCTAATTGAAAATAAATATTTAACGAATTGAAAAACTGTTGAGCCTGATGGATCCTTTAATAAATGTACATTTATAATATTATTTTACAAAACAGTATTGTCAAATATATATATAAAAAACAAATTGTAAGTGTCGAATGAGGATTGGGTGAAATCACATGTTTTAGTAATATTGGTTTATTTTATTATATTCATGAATTACCATATTTTCTTTCTGTTTATTAGAGTTAGGTTAATTGAATAGAACCTAATCTATAGGGATAATGTTAAAATAACTTATTGAATAAATAATTTTATTCAGTTGCCTTGTCATGGCATTTTCTTTATATGCAATAAAACACCGAATACTAGACCGCTGAAGCATTCGCAAGAATATGAAAACAGTGCGTAAATTTCATGTAGGCATGGATGGAAAAAGTTGAAAACATAACATTGAAAAGAACAAAACTGAAGTAATGTAGAGTAATCTGTAGGATAACTGACCGGTTTAATAACATACTAATCAATTATTCATTTTTCCTGTTTTTGGAAATTTTAGTAATCTAAAAACCCAAAAATTTCCATAATTAACATTTATCTTTACTGATTGGCTTGTACTAGTCTTCTATATTTTAAAATATTATTTTATCCAGTACTCTACTAAAAGAATATGCTTAAACCAAATGAAAACAAAATTTTACAAACACAATTTAGTCGCAACGGAAACTACTTTTTGATGATAATTAAGTGAATTGTATTTTACATTGACATGTTAGTTTAGAATATGTTTTTGAAAAAAAAAATGTTGAAAGTTAACTAAAATACAAAACAGTTGAGTAGAGTTCATGACTATTGAACCTGAAATACACGGCTGTTTTGTACTGTGCTAATTAGTTGCTACAGTATATCTGTGCTTATCAATGAATTACCTGATTAGAAAAAAATCAGACGAAAACTCCAACAAAGTAAAAAATCTCTTGAAATGTTTTTAGTCGAGGGGACTTTTTACTCCGTTAAGATTATTTAGTAGGTCAGTAATTTCAATTCAAGCAAGCGGTAAAACAAAATCTTTTGCATATATATATATTCATACTATAGTATTAAATTATAATTGTTTCAGTAAAATTATATAGATACGACTATGATACAAATGTATTTGTCTTTCAGCAATGAACAGATGTGTATTTAATTGAGCAGATTTTTTTCTTTAACATAAATTATTTATATATCGACTCATTAGCATCATTCAGTGTCAACATTAGATTCCCCCCTTTGTAAAAATTAGACTTCACTAAAATTTATTTCCCTCTAGTGAATGCCATTGCTCTAGATACAATGCTGATCTTATTTTATTGGTCCTTAGATTAATGAAGTTCGAATCTGTCAATAATTTAAAAATTTTACACTGTGAATAATTTTGTCGATATGAAAGTATTATCATACAGTTTTAGTAACCTCTTCAGCCATACAAAGTTGAAGGAGGAACTAAAGAATTGTACGGTCTCAGATTCGTATTGAATCTCCCCCGATACGAGAGTGGCTGTCTTGTTTAGCTATTTATTACAATATTGAAACATGATATAATAATACACTATGTGTAATACTAATTTAACAATATATAAATTACTAAACAAATGATAACGTGCTATAGAACATCTTCTCTATAAATAAGGTGTGATAATATAATTTAAATAATTAATTAATAAATGCATAGTTTTAATGGTAACTAAATGTTAAATTTAAAGTAATACAACATTTTACACTTAATGTATACAGGAAGGTAACATTCGAGTTGTAGCACTAAAGAACACGAACTCTAACTTTATCGACATACATTTATACAAAGTATGTCAAGACACGACGGAGTATCATGTTTGATAGTTGAGTATGATAATTAGAGAATACATATATTACACCATTCTCGTTGTAGGATGCATTTAAGATATGAATACTCACACTAACATATGCACCCACCCAGCTACTACCCAATAAACCATGTGAAGTCTGCAACTACTTTGTTTTTGACCTTTATGATAATCTTCATAGATATAGACATTTTAGTGATCATTAAACAGGTTACATAAAATATCACATCAATATAAGGATTTCGAGTATCGATAAGGCATACAAATCTTAATCGATTTGCAGTAATACAAATAAATAACTTATATAATTAAAAAACAAAAAGTACTATAAAATAAACAAACAATTCAAAATCAAACGAATATCATAGACGTTATAATATTCAAGACAAAGGAAAACCAAATTTTCAAGTTCAAGCCTGCAATTGTCAGCTGTGTAAAATTTGTTCAGTTTTAATAACGTATTTTGATCAATCTCCTAAAACATTTAATATTTTTAGCAGCTTAGACATACGTTTGTATGAATTTGGTTACAATGGTGAGGTGGTTTACGATATTTAAAACTGAATTAATGTACTTGAAAGTAAAACTATATGGAAGAATATAGAAAAAAATATAAGAAACAATTCAATGATAAAAACAATGAAACAAAAATATAAAATGGAAACACACTATAATTATCTTAAATGTTCTTTAATGTATAAATTACCCAATAAAAATATAACTAAATATCTGTTCTTAAAATTAAAATACCCTGTATCAGGTTTAAAATTCAATATAAAAAATTCTATTATGCTCATAATTACTAAATAAAACATAGTGTTTTTAAATGTATTATTATATTTCATATAAAAATGCCATTGAAATGTACATTCAACGTTTACCATAACTTTTTGACCAGTAAACTTGTTTTATATTTGTGCCATAAAACCAACAGTTCTCTGCGGGATGCTTGTTTTCTCAAATATTGTGTTGACTGCTCTAATTCCTTTGTTTTAAGAGCTTATCCACAAGCGATATTTACACTACTAAATAAAGTGTACTTTATCGGTTTTTTGTTAAGTTTTGAGCAGTGACTTTGTTAAAATAAAATTGTACTATCCTTATTTGTATAACAGCACATAAAAGGTTTGCTAGACTAACTACTTAACACAATAATACATTAGTTATCTATCTTGTATTTATTATGATATTTTAATAATTATCATTTATATTTATATCTGAAATAAGAATTTAGACAAAAATTACAAAAATATGTGTATCTATTTCAGTGATTATATTATTAGATACGTTTTAGTTTCAAAAGATTACTGTAGCTATTACTTGAACCTTTGGCTCAACATTTGAGAATGGCTACTTCTTGTTTATACTAACCTACTTCATATGCTTGTGAGAGAAAGAAGAATAAATGTACTTTAGTGTTTTGGTATGTATAGTTTAATATGATAAAAATAAAACAATAAAAACATTAAATAATTTTTAAGAACATGGCAGCACTAACAAATCGCTTTTTCATCCACCTCTAGTTTACAGCTGTAGCCTTCTCACGCATTGTTTCTGATTTATAGATGTATCAGGCCAACTTTTTTATGTTTATGTACAGTTTATTTTATTTATCTACTCCGGTGTTCGTTATTCAGGTAAAAATAGAGGTTTAATTGCTTGTATTATCTAAAGTGTCCCATACAGGTATGATAACTTTGACTGATGATGGATATTTTCCATTCACTACTCACAATTCTTAGTCAACTCTATCATAGACAAAATTAACACTGCAAAAAAATTACCTGGAAACATGTAAAAAAGGCCTTAAGACCCTAAATGTTTGACATTGTGGAATATCTAATTATAGAAAATATTTCCTTTAATTAAAACATATACGTTGTCATAAAATATAATATACGGGTAAAACCTTTTTTCGATTCAGAATTGTGTCTTCATAATGAACGTAAAGGAATCATGCTTGATAAAAAACGTATTTTAAAACAGATGAAGGATTACCAGATATCTCTTATTTTTTTAACAGAAATTTCAGAAAGGGCAAACGGCAAACCTCTATAGGTAGGTTGAAATTATCTATTACTGGGAATAAATTCACAAGTTATAAAATGGCATACATAAATGATACGTTATACCGGGTAAACCAATATAGATAATGTGCATTTAGTTCGCAACATTGTAGTGGTAATATTATCGAGAGCCAAAGCCTTTATAACGGTTATAACAGAAACAATATAGCATTATTGTCAGAAATACAGATTTGATTGTAACTATGTTACAAATACATTAGTTTGTATAGGTAATATACAATATATGATTAATTGTTAAACTTAGTTGATAAATCAAATTAAACTCCGAAGGGGACATTTTAGTCCTGCAGAAATACTTTTATCCTTATAAGGACTAAATATCCTCACTAAAAAAAAACAAAAAAAAAAAAAAAAAAAAAAAAACAGTACAATGGGCAATGAGTTGGCGATAATTATGAGTGAAATTATAATTGAAGTCGTCAGGATACTGGATAAACAAGTCATGAAGTAAATTTCATTTTAGAGTTTTAAACAACATACTACGCCCCTGTGTTATTAATAAAATATCATTTATTTAATTACTTAAAAACGTATCGGAAAAGTGTGTTTGTTGTTTCTATAGCAATAAAATACACGTTGTTTGTTAAGTAAGGCGGGAGAGATAAAATTCGCAAACGCTCCAACTACTCCACAAAGAGAACACTATTTTTTGTTCACATTTTGCCCGTAATCCAATTAAATTTTTGTTTTATTTACATACATTAGAGCGATATGGCAACGAGTAAACTTTATTCACTGTTGTGTAGTTTGCATGAAAACACTATCAGTTACTTCACTCGTTGCCTTTGATTTGAGTTTTATTTTTACGAAATTATCTTTGCTGATTCACTACTTATCCCTTGTCTTAAATAAAACGTTCAAGTTATCACACTTGTATATACTACTAATTTAGTATGTTTAGTGATAAAAAAACCTTGATGGAGCTTCAAAAAAATAAAAATATGTTTACTCTAGACCCAATTAAAATGTTTATGCACATTGCACAAAGAACATCTTTGTTGACTTACTTACAAGACACTTCTTAGTATTATCTGTTTCTATTCTGAAGTGAAAGATTAATTAGTATATAAGTAGTTGTACAAAATTACAGTCCCAATTTGGGATTCCTTCTTTAACCATTGATTTACTTTTACCAAATTGCTTTTTGATAAACATTTTTGTGTTACGGTATACTTATTATAAGTAATAAATATGTTTATTGTTGACAAAGTAATTAAATAAAGGACTTTTAAACGTATTTGTAATGCATATAGGAAAATGAATACCAGAAACTTGTTGCTTTAACACAGCAATACAGTACATGGTCCTGTTAATAATGCTGATAACTGTGGGTATAGAATAAATGAGTGTAAAGAAGATGACTTAAACATGATTAGTATATCATAAAATATGGTCATCACATAAGACATCTAAGGGAAGTGTGCGCATGACACATAGTATATTATTTATAGTAACAAAAATGTAATTAAATTCAGAATACCAAAAGTATATACAGTATACATTTTTGTTGCTGATAAAATGTTTATCTTTTCAATTTAGAATTTGTAGTGTGGTTTATAAACTTAGTATGACTAGTAAAAGAATATCATAGTCTGTAAGTATACCTTACATATCATAATATTTATAATGTGGTACAACGGGGACAAAAAGATCGTACAGAATATTAATGCATTCAAATTTTATATTATAATCTAGTTAGACCCTCAATTCTACTTTCTAAAATCTGGAGGCAGTTGATGCTACTCCTCAGTCAAGTCCAATTTAAAATTATACGTCAGTTATGTTGTTGACACTGGTTTAAACACTGTTCGTTAATTATGGTTCATGGGGTTGTGCGATTAAATGTTCAAACCTAGAAATTAGATTATAAATATAACCAAATAGGTAATGTAAAGTTAAGCCAAACGTCTATCAGATAATACAAAATGCAGTAAAAAAAAAAAAAAGAAAAAAGAAAAAAAAATACTATGCGTATGGGTCAGTGCTATTGTACTTTATATGGATTAGTAAATGGGTCTGTACTACTGCATATGTATGGGTGAGTAGGTGGGTGGATACTACTTCATATGTATGGGTGAATAGGTGGGTAGATACTACTGCATATGTATGGGTGAGTAGGTGGGTAGATACTACTTCATATGTATGGGTGAATAGGTGGGTAGATACTACTGCATATGTATGGGTGAATAGGTGGGTAGATACTACTTCATATGTATGGGTGAGTAGGTGGGTAGATACTACTTCATATGTATGGGTGAATAGGTGGGTAGATACTACTGCATATGTATGGGTGAATAGGTGGGTAGATACTACTTCATATGTATGGGTGAATAGGTGGGTAGATACTACTGCATATATATGGGTGAATAGGTGGGTAGATACTACTGCATATGTATGGGTGAGTAGGTGGGTAGATACTACTTCATATGTATGGGTGAGTAGGTGGGTAGATACTACTTCATATGTATGGGTGAGTAGGTGGGTAGATACTACTGCATATGATTCCTTACCACATGATTCCTTACCACCATACGTTTAAAATCCATCCAATGTGACTAAATTAAAGAATCGTAAACACACATCAACTCACAGTAAGATTCCTTGATGATGTTGGGCGCGTCTTGTATAATACTACTGAATGTTTCGTTTGACAAGAACTTCCATAAACTTAAATGTCCATGAAAAACTGAAAGATACCTCTTAATTTAAAGCCAACGTATTTGAGGTGTTTTATTAAAAATATTTTAGTGAAATAGGCAGAGTTGCATTGTTCACCAGTATGTTATTGAGCGTGCGCTAATCAGATCACACCTCTCCTATTATGAAATGCTGCAGTTCAGCCTGTTAGAAGCGATGGATCAGATGATTGGAGATGATGAAATCTGAGTAAGCAATCAACTCTCGGAAGCAATTTGACCGAACACATATTTACCATTCCTCTCACTTGGTAAAACACCGCAAATTAATTAGAGGGTCCGACTTCAAGCAGAGGCATTTAGGTGTATTATATAAGATTCTTCGAAAAATTATGTACTTCGTAAATTCATTTTGGACTTTTTGGACCATGTGTGTATTCCGTCATCACCGTACGTGTATGGATGGTTGAGAGGGTCACCAGCACCATGCGTATATAGGTTGATATAATGACTATTACCACTGTACGTGTTTTTGTTTAATTCATTTGTTTATGCCAATCATTGCCACAATTACAATTTATTTGAAGGCTAAAAATAAAAAAAAAAAATTAACGAAATGACTCACAAAAACATCATTGAACTAAGTGTCTTTTTAGAGAGACAACACCAAGAAAACACCACTTGTACCAAACCCCCAGCTGAGAAACATCATGGAAAGGCCATAATCAACTATTGCCCACGCATTGCACTCATGTGATTGAAATGACGGGTGTGATTGTGGGTGGCAGCTCAAATACCATTTGGTTGGATTGGAATGGCTGCTTGGTTTATTGACAAATATTCTACAGTCGCGATATCAGTTTTTACCAAGTTTGCTTACTATGTTAGTATGCTTACTATTCTTTCATACTAAAATAGATATTTATATAATAATTTTAACTCCGACCATATTTATTCAAACAGTTTAATAAACACAGCTATCAATACTCATTTAACTGCTAACAATACTTGCTTATATGATTACTTTAAAATAACTGTTATTTGTATCATAGTGAAATTATTGTTCAGTAGTATGACTGAAATATCCTTTTAATTTTGTCCTTGCGAGGTATGTTCATTAAGTTGCTATTGGATCGTAAACATCGCATTAAAGCTACAAATATTTGAAAAATGAAAAAAAATTATTTATGTATGTACGCATCATTCTGAACATTTCTTAGGGGTAGGTAGGGGTGGCTATTACCGAGGGATAAGCAGTATTTATGGGTCATTCATAGGAATGAGGAATGACAACGAGTATTATAGATGATGTGAATATGAGGATGGGTCAGTCCATATGGACTAACTAGTGGAGGTTAATTCGGTCATTTTTTGGCCACGCAGTACTTAGTAAGTAAAACTTATGACACCTAGTTCATAAGCAATATAAAAACAAATAATACTTAAAGTTTAGAGTGAAATTTTGAAACTAAAACGTACAAATGATTAATAAATGCAAATAGGCTATATAAATAATTATTAAATTATACATTGCCATTATGTTAACGTTTGATATTTTAAGTATATTACGTTTATAACTGCCTACTTATTTTATATCTTGTTAATATGTACTCCAAGTTTTATTTCAGCCCCTAATTTATATTTAGAATAATCACGTTTGGAGCATACGTGCACTGGACTGTTTTATAATTATGTTATTAGTATAATATTCTGCTATTGATCATGTTTTAAAATTACGTTTGCACAGTAAAATATGTCATATGTAAGAGCTTATTTAAGCTAGTAAAAGGTGGTTGGAGGTTAACAAATCGTTGTCAAGCCAAACCCCAGGAATTTGCGGTATTCGACCCTTCAGCCTGACCAATTTTTGATTGCTACGGGAGTTTTTTTGCGTTGATTCTAATAATAAGACGTTATTACTTTTAAACATAATGATAAATAAATATTATATCGGATTCCCAGTTATCTTTCCAAGATGTTAAATCGTGATGCACAAAAGTAACTCCAATCAAATTATGTCTAATTTTACGTGTTCATATTTATTTTCTTGTATAGTTGAAGAACCTACCTACATTTTAACATAGTTATCGAATAAAATCAGACAATTTATTAGATATGATGATATTTTATCGTTATGTGAAAGATTTAATATACAAAGTACTTACAAATTAACTTTTAGGGAGACATACAGTTGAAAATAGTGAGAAAAAAATCAAGGGGTTGGCAAATCAAATTCGAAAAAAGTAAATAAATGTGATTTTGATTAATTTGCATAATTGTCATGTCAACAATGGAGAAAAATAACAAAAAAAAATATCTGAAATGAAAAATGAATTAACGTAAAAAAATTAAAATAACGTTTCTATTAAATATAACGTTAAAACTAAGACTGAAGAATTTGATATAGAAATTGCAGAGGTAAAAACACTGCTCCTACTGTTTAAAGTATGACAATGTTCACTAAGCTGAGTCACGACGTGATCGAATGAAGAAAACGAACTTTTCACAGGGTTTAATTTGTATTTTAGAAAATGCATATTGACTCATTCATACGCCTTTTTGTAAGATGATATTTTTGCGATCGATATGTATCAGTAGGTTTCTATTGAATATAGTAGATTAAAAAATTAAATGGGTTATATTAGTCATGAACTATTATTCGTAAACCGATACATATGAATTTACCTTAACTAATTGATTTCTTACAATTAAATTGTAAGAACACTGGTTAATCGTAAGGAAGAAAAGCTTTTTTAGTTAAGTTTAATGGATACGTACCTTATACTATTATTTTACCAGTGAATGCTTTTTTTTTAATTATAAGATCTTACAGTTTAGCCCGTATCTCACATTGTTATTACACTACAAGGTAACTTTTTTTGTGAAAACAGAAGATTTTTTAGTGAAAACAGAAGATATCAGCGAATATGTAAATCGTTGTATGGTGACCGAGGACAATGTACTAGGCATCCTTATTAGCACGAGAAACTACATCATTGAACGCATTATTTCATAAACTTCCATATCAATAGGGTGATGAAGTTCGATTGGTAGTAATGAAATACTAACGGTAAATGGAACATTAAATGAGTAACGCTGACCAATGTTGTAAAGTAACGTTCAGGAACAGACAGACAATACAGAAATGGGGTTTATTGGTTTTCTGTAATTGCCAGTAATGTATTGCGAGACTATTTGTGCAGCGGCCAACAATAATTAGTGGAAATTGAAGATGTGTCGCCAATACTGAGTATAACTATGACACCATTATTGCTCTTCTATTGCGCTGCTTTTATTAGCAATTATAGAACAAGAGGGTCGGGTAATTAGATTACCAGAGGACTTACATTATTGTTTCATGTGTCAGAAAATAAGAAAATTGTTTGAATCGAAACATATTCAAGTAAATAGTAAAATACATGAAGAAAGTAGTGAAAATGTACTAAATCAATGATTGTGTCATTAAGATGCGTCATTTACGATCATAAACCAAATGTCAAGTTATAAATTTATTATAAAAAACTATGGTCGTCAAACACTTGACTGAAAAATATAATAGTGCATTTAGTGGGAATACATGTGTTACGACAGAAATATATTTGTATTTTGCTGGAGTGTTAGCTCAGTGACTAAGACCCAGTTCACACTGAACGATCGTCGGGCGGAGACGTGGCACGGACATATGTCTCTCCCGCGCCTCTCCCATGTAAACAAATAGCCCAATACACACACAGGGTACGTGGCGGTTCCGGCCACTCTTACGCCACCACCACGTCTCTTATACTTACTAAAAAGAGTGGTATTGTATTGACCCACCCACCTATACAATACCACTGTACTTGTATAGGTGGGTGGGTGGGTCAATACCACCGTGCATGAATGGGTGGGTGGGTGGGTCAATACCACTGTACATGCATGGGCGGGTGGATGGGTCGACACCTCTGTACAAGTATAGATATCGGGAAACAAAAAAAACAAGTTGACCCACCCACCCACCTATACACGCACGGTGGTACTGACCCACCCGCCCACCTATACAAGTACAGTGGTATTGACCCACCCACCCACCCATTCATGCACGGTGGTATTGACCCACCCACCCACCTATACCACTGTACGTTCTGTCCCATGGTGCACTTATTATATTATATTCAATCATACTCTCATAGCTACTTTTGATTGTCTTCAATTCTTAAAATCTTTAATTCTTTATTTTCATTTCTTTGTATTTTCACTTCTATGCCCCTCTATCGGGAAGTTAAGTAACTTATCAGATACACTAAGTATTCTATGTTTTAATTTTTCCTCCAATATTGAGATCTTCTCTAAATATAATATTTATGACAATACTTGCCATTATTTGTTTTCCTCACATGATACAAAATAATGTTTTGGTAGCCTTCTGATATAATGGAAGATCTTTTCATAGAATACGAAACTTGGTCACCTCATTAAAGAGCAATCAGTATAACTAATACTAAAACAGTTGATTATGCTTGGTTCCTTAATTACATTATATGGCCAGAACAGCTTAATAACAAAAAATAAATGATTAAAAAATACTGATGAAATCAAATTTAGCGTCAGTGATGCATGTATTTAGTTAAATGCAGAAACGTGCATTTAAAATTGCCTGCTCATTATTTTCTGTTATAGACTCCTAAGTACAACACTTAGATAACACATTGCCAATTGATAATGGCGTCGGTATGCTGATAGTAGTTATACTATTTATCAATTATAATGCGATTATATTATTAAGATATTACTATAATTATTTTTTGTTTTACTTTAAACAAGAGGATAATAAAACATACATATAAGATGTTTATAACACAAATTAGTTAAACTAAAATACGTTTACATGTGTTGACAAATATAAATAAATTTTTTCTCGTGTATATAGGTAAATATATGATATTTCTCATGGAATCATCGACGACAACTCAATAAAACAGCTAAGAAAAACAACATTTTATTTCAATTTTCCAAACACATATGAACTGTATATAGTAACCGCACAATGGCCCTACCAAAAACATCACAGTCTGGCCAAAATACCAAATTAATAGGCCTTCTGGATTAAAATCTTTTTAGCTAACGTTTTAGCAAGTGAGTAAAATCTTTATAATAATAAAAAAAATTCAAATAATAACAATTAAATCGAATAATAACAATAATGTAAATTTATGAACGTATGTTTATAAATAAATCTATATATTTTATACCTGGTTAAATAAATACTAATTTGGTTCTATGAGTTATATAAAAATAATATGGTTGAGCCACGATGAAATAAACGAATTGCCAAAGCAAAATTCATAAATATTCAAACAGGTTTAGAAACTAAGTAATGACGTTTGCGTGTATCACTCAAATCTAATTAAATGGTGATTTTGTATTCACAATACCGTTCCAAAGAGGATAGTCGAAACAGTGATAATACATATAGGCCTATACGCATTAATTATTTGTATTGAAATATTATCCAGGTAAGTTTTTTTTTTTTTTGAAACTCACTAATTCTTATTGCCACTGATGTTTAAGCCACGAGACATCATCTTGTAGAAACATGGTCTTTGCATGTTTGCAAATTCAAAAGAGTTACTAAATAGAATAAATAGGACGTTCAGTACATGCCCTCTCTTAGACGCCTTGCTATTTGAAGTTCAGTACGTGCCCTCTCTTACACGCCCCTGCTATTTGAAGTTCAGTACGTGCCCTCTCTTACACGCCCCTGCTATTTGAAGTTCAGTACGTGCCCTCTCTTACACGCCCTTGCTATTTGAAGTTCAGTACGTGCCCTCTCTTACACGCCCTTGCTATTTGAAGTTCAGTACGTGCCCTCTCTTACACGCCCTTGCTATTTGAAGTTCACTACGTGCCCTCTCTTACACGCCCTTGCTATTTGAAGTTCACTACGTGCCCTCTCTTACACGCCCTTGCTATTTGAAGTTCACTACGTGCCCTCTCTTACACGCCCCTGCTATTTGAAGTTCAGTACGTGCCCTCTCTTACACGCCCTTGCTATTTGAAAAGATTTCTCTACCTCCATTTTCATACTGATAGACGAGGATAGTCTTCAATTCTCACAGTAAAGGAGGCACCCAGTTTGATCAGAGGAGATCCAAACTGATCACTTGTGCCTATCCAGGTTAATCGGTGGATACCCAAATCAGATATCATTTTATATTTGGTCTATGCCCAAATTTATTACTGTTGGTACCCAAGGTACTCACGGAAGGCTGCATCATTTTACCGATGGTTACTTAAGTGGATGATGAGTATCTAATCATGTTATAAAATTGCTCACGGATGGTTGAAAGGTTCAAAGGATATCGATCAAAGATGACCAAAGCATATACGAGTGAGCACCATCCATCGAAGGTAACTACTCAAATTTATCAGGCTACCTAAACATCGATGTGGGCTACCCAGATTGATCAACTCTAATTATCACATCGTGTAACTTCCCGAGGGAGGTCCACACGGGAGTACCACCTGCAGTCTCGCAGACAAGCTCGTCTCAGGCAGGTATACTCTGTCTCTCCTATCACAAAATATCTTAATGATCTTAATAATCAAAATGATCTGACAGTTAAGCTCTACTGTAAAATAAAGAAAAACGTAAAATGTGTATGTGATTTCTTATTGATTTATTGATTATTTTAGCTAATTCTCGTTCAAAGCTATTGTACACTGGCTAAATCTATCTAACCATAAATTCCATCACTTATAACAAATTTTATTCAAAAATATTTTAATAAATTTATTTATTTATTTATTACTTTAAAGTGGATACAAAATCAAGGCCTCACCAAGTTACGCAAAACTTGTCGGTGAGGTCCTATAGTAAATAAGAAAGAAAAAAAACGTAGTACAAAAAAAATACATGCATATATACTTATATATATTTTATAGTGTTATTTATTAGTAATTATTGGCGGTTTAGGGCAGGCACCTATTTAACAAAATAAAAAATGCAGCTTATAATATGACAAGACTTATTAAAACAATAATTAAACGTAAATGCTTATAACAATTATTTATTGCAACCACGATTTAACAAATTGTTACTACTAAAATTATCGTTATTTTCAAAATGCCATATGTGTATCTTAACATTAATTTTACACTCCTCATGCTCCTTACATTTTTTAAAGAAAATTTTAATATCCTTAAAAATGGAAAATTGAAATTATTAAGGTATTTTCAGTTGAATTTAAATTTAGATTTAAATTTAAATTATTAAATTTAGTTGAATTTAATGTCTGTAATTAAATAAAAATACCTCTAGTAAATTTAGTTTTTTTAAATTTTATGCCTAAAGTCTTTATTTTTTCATGATATTTTAGAAACTTATATTCTTTATTGCAATTAATATTGCAAGTATGAATACATTACTAGAGGGCACCCCTGCACGCTTCGCGTGCCAACCCTACTATTGCTGCGCTCGTTACAACTCAGCCTTCGGCCTTGTCCGGTGACTGTTGATTACAAATAATAGTAAGTTATCAACGTGTTGTAAAATCACAGTATTACATTTATTTTCCGTATCTCACTAAAATTTCTTTGAGAAAAAAGCTACCTATTTATTAGTGAAGACACCCAATGTTACTACTTAGTATATTTAAAACGTGTTCATTTCTTTTTTTGTTTTGTTTAACAGCTGAGTTTAAATTAAATAAATAAAATTCCTGCATTAGATTACCATTGGAACCTTCAAGTCTAGTAAGGAGGATTCCTACAATCGAATGTGAATAAAACCCTGCTTACAACATTCCCTGGTTTAACATTATGTAAGATCTAATCTCCTAAATATTACAAACTCCACTGGGTTAAATTCCAACAGCTGTTATAACTTTTTGGAAAGGATTATTTATTGACGTTTGAACAGCTGTTACTTTCTGACTCATCCCTCCATATTATTCTTAAGGCCGAAAAAACGTACTTTGAGGGCTTCCCATACCCTTCAGGGTGAAAATATTGAATAGTTAAGATCTTATTGCACAATTACGAACAAAGGCAACTATCTTAACATCTCAACCGTTTGAATTGGCCATGGAATGAGGGAAGGTGTTGCGTTGACAAAAAACGGCTTCATGTATTACATATAAGCATCCTTCATTGGTGATAAGTTGGTTGTAGCAGTACTCTACATGTTACACAAACAGACGTGGTAACCATTATATTCCTTTCACAATGATATGATACTATATATGAATATAAAATGGAATGTCTGAGTAGTGGAGTGAGGAGAAGGGGTGTTATGGGTGCGGGAGTAGGGGGAGTTTTAGTTCACTGGGACGGAAAACATCCATCACCTACAACAAAAACACCATCTGCATGAATGTAACGTTTATTTTCGTCTCATCTACAATGTGCACGTTTCCCACAGTAAGTGTTTGCCATTTATATGGTACTGAATAGTCTGCAAATTCATATTATGGTTGTAAATGGTTATGGACGGTATTATAAATTATGTTTGCAGCGAATGATGTCAAAATCTATCCAACAACCAACAACATTTGTATAAAATTATATTGCGTAATAAAATACATCATTGAATCTTTCAACAAATTTATTAACATATACAACATACAGTTCCAGGACTGTATGGGAGTGCCATAAGGCAATTAAGGCACTGACAGAATTCAACAAGGTTTGCTTGAATTGGGTGCCAGGGCACAGTGGGATCAAAGGGAACGAAGAAGCAGACAGGTGTGCCATTCTCATTGGCTGACTGCATTCTCATTGGCCCAGAACCTGCGTGCTGCATAGCATACAGCCAAGCACGTGAGTCAGTATCTCAGTGGGTTGCAGGTGTGCAACAAAGACATTGGGAAAATACTGACGGCAACACTCAGTCAAAGAGGATACTAAGGGGCTCCTCAAAGTCCCTATCAGTAGAGGCCCTACGGCTAAACAGGAAGGAACTCCGAAGAGTGGTAGGATTTATTACTGGCCATTGGTTGTTCCGTAGTCACCTACGAAGAATAGGAGTGATGGTTGATACCACCATATGTAGGAAATGTGGAGAGGAGGAAGAAACAGCTCACCACATAATATTCGAATGTCCAGCATTGCTGCGACATCGCCTAAACTCCTTCGGGCCACAATTATGTGTAGATGAAGGAGGTCAACAGGAAAATACTGTATCCAAGATCCTAAGGTTCTCAAGAGGCCTGGGATTCGATGCGGTTTAAACCTGTGAAAGAGGGTGCACAATAAGCCAACAGGCTCAGAGGCAACTACCAGAATGCACATGCACAATCCTGGCCCTCATAATAAAAAAAAAAAAAAAAAAAAAAAAAAAAAACATATACAACATATAGAGATTGTTAACTTGGACACTCCCGGGTATGCGTGAGCTTATACCCTGATATGCGTGAGCCTATACCCGGATATGCGTGAGCCTATACCTGGATATGCGTGAGCCTATACCCGGATATGCGTGAGCCTAGACCCATATATGCGTGAGCCTATAAATGGATATGTATGAGCCTATACCTGGATATGCGTACGTTTATAACTAGAGAAATGAGATTCCGGAATGAGTGTTGGATTTTCGTTGGCCTAGCCTTAAAATGAATGGATATAATCATAATTTTGTCTCAAAACACTACGTAATAAAATTTCTTTCTTTCCGATTGTTGATAAAAGTAGTCAATATTACATTCTAATACATTCCTGTGGTAATTTAAAATCAAAATGATTCTGAATATTTTATCATTACAACTTCCATTTGAACAGTAATATTGATGATTTTAAATTAATTTATTTGATACAATAATGAATTATTTTCAGCTGTTTCAAAATGCTGTTAATACAGATTTTTGGATGAATTTAGAGGAGATTGCTGGCGGTCAATTTTGGTTTTTCTCCTCAATCATTTCTTCTATGTGGACACTGTTGGGTAGTTGCAAGGATTTGGATTTCTTCCAAAGAAGAGGACTAATTCAGTCTTATCAGCCAAAACATAAGTGGTTCTTATACCGATTAGCTAGATTCCTTAGTTTCTTTCCTATTGGCGATTCATTTTCTTTATTAAACTATTGTATATTATAGTAAATACTATAGTATAAATCGTTAAACACGTAATGTTAAATAATCGGCAATACAATAAATTTCTATTGATTGTACCGTAGCTAATTGATTATGTTTATGTTGATGAATCTCGAACATATCAGACGTGATCTAGAAGAAAGATGAAATAGTGCCAAAAATACCTAGTCATTAAAAAATATAAAAAATAAAAAAATAAAAACGATCTTTATATCAAATTTAAAGGAGGAAGTATTTAAAACGGGAAAAAATCTTTTGCTACGTCTACAATAATATGATTTATTTATTTATTCTTAATTAACCTGTAAATAACTGTAAATATCGTTTCTTTCCCCTTCATTTGTCTGTAATGATGATTTTTATGATCTTTGAGAGTAATTTAATTATTTATTGAATATATTTACTTAGTTGAAGTTATTATTGTTTTGTTACTGTTTTAATTTGTCGTTGTTACTTCTATATTTGTATAATTTATTTATTTATTTACTTATTCATAAGACGCCGATCATCAAGATATGGGTGAATATGGATTTCGAATGAATGTGATGAGTGTATATGAGCGAATGTAGTCATTGTTACAAACTAAGGCCGACTACTCCTTAGAAAGTGTCATTAATTAATAGCCCTACAAATGAA